>CANYCX010144855.1:0-12259 GCA_948193385.1 Breynia disticha f. nivosa
AACATTTGTGGGAGCATCGCAGAAATGTTGAGGACTAAGAGACAAAGAAGTGAGATGTTTGTTTTTAATTAATATTTGTATTTGTCCTTAATTATCGTAATGTTTGTTTTTGTAATGTTTGTATTTGTGTTAATGTTTGTCTTTGTTTTTTAATTATTGTAATGTTTCTTTAAATTTTAATTTTAATGTAATGTTTTATTTTTTTAATGTATTTTAAAAAAAAAAATATTTATGTATTAATATTTTATTGATATTTAAATGGTATTTTATACGTAAAATAATTATATTGATTACTTGATTGTTAAATTCAATTAAAAAATAAATTATATATGAATATGCTTGGAATATTCTTTTTAGTGATAGATATAGAGTAAAGCTGGTTGAAGTGAAATAGAGTAAATACTGTAGCTGCTGTATTTTTGACTAAAAATACTATATTTTTAAATATGTGATTGGAGATGGTCTAAGACATTCGGACTACTTTTGCACTTTCCTTAATTGTATCGTAATTATGTCGTGCTACTTTCATTAAATTTTATTATTGATGATAGACATTAAAAAAATTAAACTAGTATCATTCATATCATAATCGAGTATTAACAAGTCGTGTTATTGTATAAAAAAATAATAAAACTAATTACTAATGTATTATTATGCATTAAATAATTTAATAAATTCAAATTCCCCACGAGTAAAGCTAAAGGTAAATTTTTTATATTCCAAAAATATAAAATTAAAAATGGAGGGCAGTAATTAAAGACATGAGCAAGGGCTTTGATATAGTTTATAAGTTGCCATCAACAGAGTAACATTCTTCCCAGCGAACGTTCACACAAAAGGGGGCAGGCAGTGTTCGGTTCCAGAAACAAGTTTATTTCAGAACCAACTTCTTTAATCATATTTTACACAGTGGAGGTCGAAGCCCCAATGAGTTTGAAAGGATGGCTTCAAATCTAAAGCCATGCCTCCTTATCTAAACTTCCATTTACATTTTTACAGATGCAGGTACATTTCTGAGTCGAGCAGAACTGCTTTTTGCACTTTATTCCGAAATTTATCAAGTTTGAGAGGTAAATACAAGAGACTATTTGGTATATTCTTCTACATCTTTGACCAGAATCGATTCAAGCTTGCCTGAATTGACCCATGGGGTTCATCTGTTGGCAGATAAACGTCATCATTGAACTGCAAATGTCAAGTCAAAACAAACATCCAATCACTTTCTCTCAACTACCTTCATGAATCTTTCTTCAAAAGAAAAACCAATGTTCAGAATTTCACCTTCACAACTGCGCCCTCTTTGTTTGATATATTTACTGGTAAGAAGTGGAGATTAGGCATTTTCAGTTGGACTGATGCCACATCAGGAAAGCTGCAATTTTTGAAATACCAAGATAATCAAATCAAAGCAATTCTTCACATCTCAATCAAATCTTGTATATATAGTCAAGAAAAAAAAAAGAACCTGTTCAGGACGGCCTTGGCCATCTGAAAAAGAGTGCTTTGAACAGACGCACTGTAGACTCCCTCATTAGGAGGACCGAAGAAAGTGTTGAGCAACACCTTTTTCAAGTCCTTATATCTTTCAGTAAAGTAAAGCCGTTGTTTAGGGACACTAGACACCGATTCATATGAGTACCTACATCCAACTTTTATGTCAAGATCCCATTTGAAATCTAGTTAAAGGCTAACAATTTTAGACCGACTTGTAGTTGGCCAGTAAATTTGGTTGAAAAGCTTGAAGTTGGCAAGTAAACTGTTATATCCTTAACTATTATCTTATGCTTTTTATTTGTTCTCATAGCATAAGAGACTTTAAAACATCAGGATAAAATATCATACTTCCATGTTGCGGTGACTTCTGTTGCCAAGATCCTTTCTCGTGTTTCAGGCAGAACAGTGTATTTGTCCCTAATGAATCCTTCAAATCCTGACTGTAACGATACAAAATCCAAATATGAAGCAGAAACATAGAGACCAAGTCAATAACATCTCAGGAAAGAAAAAAAATTGAGTTATTTACCTGGGTTGTCTTTAGCACAGACAATCCTTCGACACCAGAAATCAGCTGTAAACTACCCGATTTCTTCACAAGTACCTCTGTTGTATGCTTCTCAGATCCAAGTGCAAAACCTTAAGCAATAAGTTTAGAAGTCATAAGGACACAAAGTGCAAAAACGTGAAAAGAACGTCTGGATCAGGATCACGATGCTTACTACATCAGTATAAACAAAAAAGAGGCACAAGGACCCCATTAATTAGCTCCCTCAATAACACACAAAAACAATCAATTAAGGAAAAATTATTGAATAAATTTGATTAATGGTTATTCCATAGAGAACCCAATTTCTAGATTAATTGGTAAGACTACGCGATTAGAAGTAACTTAAAACCGGTATTTCTAAAACTGATATGCATACAGTAGGTGGGTCACATGAATATAGATGGCTGCAGAAGAACTAGTGTTGTCACATTCAAGCCAGGCCAATCTTCAATTTTATATAGAGAATGAATAATTGAAAACACAAAAATTCAAGTAGTCTCCAACTATAACTGCAGAACCTTACCGTGCCGATGTGGTTGGCCATTAATGTTTACTCGCTCCCAAGGTTTCTCCACTATCTTCACAATGGCCCCTGTTACCTACATTCCACCCAAAAGAAGTAACAGATCAACTAAAAAATCAAGAATTCACAAAAAAATGTTTTTAAATTGATCATTATTGAGTTCATTGAAGTCAAGATATCAAAATTTAGTCACGCTAAACCAGAGAAATGATTTCAGCTAGAAAGAACATCAGCTTCTGTCAGTTATTAATTTGAACAGAATTAAATACATAGCAGAAATTTAACAATCTAAATACGCAGAAGCACATAAATAGTTACAGAAATCACCTGACTGTAAAAAGAAGTGAAGTGGTTGCCAAGCAAGATTGCAAACTCCTCAGGTGAAATCTGCTCTGTACACTCTTTTGCTTTCGCATACACCTGTAATATCAAAATTAAAAAGTTCTAATTCACTAAATCAGCAAATCTAAGTTTAAAAACACCAACAACCCATCAAAATTTGACTTAATGAAGTTATTAGATTAACAAAACTCTTTCATAAACCAAAAAAGAGTACGTTTTGGGACAGTTGTACCTTGCTTTTAATGCATAAAACACAGTAAAAAAAATTCACAAAAAAAGGCATTAGAAAAGGTAAAATCAACAAAAAAGAAAGAGAAAACCCATATGAAGGAAAAAAGAAAGATGGAGACTTTACTGTGTTTTTCATGGTATCAGTGGCGACAATGTCAGAATTGTCATCACGGACATAGGAGTTAAGACAGTGAGAGAAAAGGGTGATGTTAACATTCCATTCAGCCATGAAATGGGTCCCATTTGGAGCTCTCCAAACTCTGGCTACTCTCACTCTGTCTTTTCCATGAGTCTGTTCCAGATTCAATCCATCAAGATCGTTAATCGGCATAGTTGGTTTAGAGTTTTGTTGATCTGAAAGGTGGGGTGTGTAAGGACGAATGAGATGAGAAGGTAGGGCATGCAATCAGCAGTACATATAGAGGTGGGAAGTGCTGTGAATTTTAATATGACGCCATTGATTGAGTGCTTTCTCATTTAACTGTACAAATTAGTAAAATTAAAATTACTTTTTTATTAATTAAATTAAAAGTCTAAATTTATTTTTATTGAATCTAATAGGTGAGGTTTGTTGTCTTAATAAGTCTCATAGTAAAAGCTCCTGGGGTGTTCAATGTTTTATTCAAAATGTGTGTTTCAAGGAGTTTTACTATGAGTCTCTTTAAAAAGTGACTCAATGAGGTAACGAGTTATAGTCATTAAATTCGATAAAAATAAATTTGGACCATTTATTTATTTAGTAAAAAACAATTTTAATTTTATGTAATCTATACAGTTCAGTAAAATAAAGAAAGAGACTCAATGAGTTCTCTATCTCAAAGACCTCATATTAATATTTACAGTGTATTTTACTTTTAAGGTAAAATGAGTTGGATTATAGATAAAATAAAACGTACGAATGAGCTGTACAATTTAGAAATGATCATCATGTGTCCCCAATAATTTTGTCTTCCACTATTTGTTTTTTTTTTAATATTTTATTTTCTTTATCTAATTTTGCTGTAATTATTAAAAAAAACTGATATAATTTCAACTACCAAATAGAGTTGAAATTGATTAGAACAATTTTATTTTAAAGAAAAGGTGTAGATTTCAAATTTTGTTGCACTTTTTTAGTGAGGATAATTTCTTTTATGGTACCAATTGTGTGAAAATATGAATTTCCAAACTGAAAAATGTTATCATTTATAGTAAATAAAAGAAGTAAAAGTCTTTATTTGATATATAAAATAAATGTAAAGATGAAGAATAAAAATAGATTATTTTTTATTATTTAATTATATGTATTAATTAAATTTTATAACAATTAAGGAAAAAAATTATCTTCTAGAAGAATAAAAATAACAAAAGAGGTAAGTAAAAAAAAATATTTATGGAAACAACAAAGGTGATATGATATGAGTGACATAATAAGATGGCCCACAGTTTAAGACGTAAAGCCGCGGTGCAGTGCAGTGTGTGTGGTGTGGAATAACAAACAGTGTGCTGTGCTTATAATTTATGTTACTCACCACATTAATATTTCCTCACCAATTTCCGTCATTCTAGATAAGTGTCTTGCTTTTATATTTTTCAATACCTTCTACCACTTAATCACTTTAACTTATGCTATTCACAGTCTATTTAGAATTACAGTTCAAAATTATTTTTATTATAAATTAATAATATTATTATTAAAAATAATCAATTAATTATTTAATAACATATCATAATAAAATTATTTTTAAGTGTAAAATTATTTTTATTTTTTAATAAAAAATATTTTTATAAAATAAATTAATAAATAAAAACATAAATTAAAAAGAAAATTTAAATTTAAATTTAAAATTTTTTATTTTTTATATATTATTTATTTTAATTTTATGACTAAAAATTAATATTTTAAATTAAAATTGTTAATCATAAATAATAGATTAAATATATTATATTTTATAAAAATTAAAATATAATTTAAAAAATTAATTACTTAAGAAAATAAATTATTTAGTTTAAAAGTAAAAAATAATTTTTGAAAAAAAAATTGATGCTAGTTTAAAAAAAAAAACTTTTGCATCGAAAGCATTCTTAACAAGAACAATTTTTTGATATTACGAAATGCCTAAAATTACTTTTGTGAACTAAAAACTATTTTAATTTTTTCAAACAAGAATATCAAATGTGACTCAGTGGATTATTGTATGTAAAATAAATTTCAGAAAATAAGGAGGAGGAGAACATGAGTACACAAAAGTTTTATAGAAATTAGAGCTTATTATGGAATTTGTGCAAATGTTAGAAGGTGAATGTATCGATTTAATCCGATGCTCCGAAAACATCTATTTTGTTGGTTACAGTGAGGGCTAAACTGCACCCAATCTACAAATTATGAGAAATGATTCTAGGAAAGGCAACATGTCATGTCATGGTGGAAGTTCCACCTGCATCTTGCGGGGACTTTTACAGTTTGAGGGATTCATTAAGACAGTGGATCTTGAATGTTCGATACAGTAAAAATAAATCTAAGTCATTGATTTATTCAGTAAAAATAATTTTCATTTTACATAAATTTTATATTTTCAGTAAAATAAAAAAAAGACTCAATCATTTGTCTCATATTAAAATTCACCGCATATTATTGGAGTGTTTCCCCGCTTGTGCATATGGCAGATATCGTGTCAAACCTTCTTTTTGTATCTGATCACCATGTCATGTGGACAGCTGCTGCTTCATATGCTTATAGTTTGTCGAATCACTAAGGTTTTGTTTGGTACAATTAATTTATTTTTTAGGAAATAAATTATTTGAGAAGTAAATTATTAAAAAATATTAGTTTTATGTGTTTGATAAGAAAATATACTTTATGAGTAGTGTGTAATAATTGTTAATTATATACCTATAATACTCTTAGCAAAAAAATTATATTATTTTTATTTATTAAATTAAATTTGGTAAATCAATATATTTTTAATTTTTTTTAAAAAATTTAAATTATTTTTGTAATTTAAAATAAGAATATTAATTTAAATTTATTATAAACCATAAATATAATAAATATACTATTCAATTAGACTTTAAATAATAATAGAGATTAATAAATAAATGACAAAAATGGTAATTTTATACCAAAAAACTTAAAACTCACATCTGCCCCAAAGTTTTTTTCCCCATTTAGAGTAAGTTACTTCCCTAAGGAACAATTTACTTTCCTACTTAATGACAACTAAACATGACTAAGGAATTTATTTCCTCTATAACTCACTTCTCCTCCTACACTTCCCCTATACCAAACAAGCCTAAGTTATCAACTAATAAAATATACAAGAGAATGGCACAAGTTTGGTCATTGTTGATGTTCGTTTGAGCCTTAAGTTCAATGTAACTGTTGAAAAAAACTTATTTATCATTATAGGAGAATGATAAAGGTAAAAAAAATATTTTTTATTTTTTATTTTTTATAAAGCTAATAAAATTATTCATGATGTTAGTTATGTTTAATTATCAGTATAAGACACTTGATATTGATTCATGCGAATATACAAATAACATGTGAGCATCCTTAATTGATCATTCACAATGAAAGTTGCAATGAACTAAAATTAGTATGTGTTTCTATGAGATGATTGTGTTTCATCAATCATGAAGCATAGAAAACATAGATACTTCATAGAAGATGTATTGGATTTTTCTGTAAAATGAGAATGTCACATGGTAGACTAAAAGTTATAAACATTCCCATAGTAGTTCTTATATTGGTATCCTTAAACTTGATGTTTTTATGTGACTTAGGAAGATTCTAATATGATTTGACAAATGTTTAACGTCACTCTAGAAAGAGAAATGATATAAAGGGATTGTCACTGTAGAAAGAGAAATGTAATCACTGGTCACTTGATATGTGACACTGAGTAGTGTACGACCAAGCCCAAATTGTATGATGAAATCAAAGACCGAGCTTGTCACAAATAAGATCAATAAAGTGACAATATAAATTAAGGATGACTTGCTCCATGTTTTATACCGTCATAATATTAAAGTGCAATTGTATAAAGATTACAATGAAGAAAATTCATTGTACTTGAATTCTATTTACTTGAGTCATTATTAAGCTTGAAGAAAGTTAATAATGTTTAATAGACTTTTATAAGTCAATACCAAATACAAATGAGTCTATAGGATTGCACACACACTGTTTGGAACAAAAATGGTGAAATGGTAATTTGTTGTTGTGGAATTTTAGAAAAGAAATGTTCTCAAAATATTAATTTATTTTTCACTAAGTCAAGTATGTGAAAAACATTATTTATAGACATTATGAGATTTTTCTATGATTTAATTGAGAACTAAATATATAAAAAAATAAAATATGCCAATTTAAGGCAACACATTATTTTTTTTGGTCCGCCGTGTCGACGACACCGCCTGGTATCCGGTGGCCACATTGGACCCCGACTATTCCAGACCGCTCATAGAGGCCAGGGAACTACCGAAGGGGAGTGCTCCCACGCCAGAAATTGAACCTGGGCAAACCCGAAGCGAGACCTCTAGCATGGAGGTCGGTCGCCACTCGACCAATACCCCTTTGGTTAAGGCAACACATTATCTATATGAATAATGCATGTCTTAATTTGGACAAGAATAGATAAAATAAATATATATTTTTTAATTTTACAAGCCATACATGCTTTCTTTGTCTTAAAAGAAGAGATATAATTTTGATTTATTCTTTATTAATTCTTAGATTATTCTTAAAAGGTTGTACATTAAATACAATATCTTTTAAAGGAGTTTATTTTGAAATTAAATTAAAAATCCTAATTAAAGACTAATTAAACTACCTAAGTCTATACTGTAAAAAAAAAACTACCTAAGTCTATAAATACACACATATTAACACTCATTAGAGCTGGATGCTACACATTTTTCTCATTAAGAGGAAGAAAGGATGTGTTTCATTTGTTTAAAATTGCTGACCCTAGTTTTATTTCCTTCTTAGCCGATTTCTTCTTGGTCATAACACAACAAGTTGAATTGATTCAAGTTGAATGAATCATCAATTTAAAGAGAGATAAAATTATTTGTTCTTTGCAGGGGTGTGTGTGTTAGTAGAGGAAAATCACTCAAGGGTAGTCCCTGAACTTCAACAACATGAGAATTTTGACCAAGTTAAAAAAAAAATAAGGTAATTTTTTTGAACTAATTCCTCAACATTATGATGATCTTGTTTCTCTTTAGGCTAACCCAAGAAATTATTGAATTTTGTTGTCCCATGGTTGACCTTAGGAATAGAGAATTCCCAATTGTTGCTTCCATTTGCTTCCCTTTAGAATGGTGACATTTCTTACGAGAGTCATATTTGCATTATAATACTATAAACTAATTATCTTATTAATCATGTAATTAACATTTTATTATACTTATAAATCCAAATATTTTGATTTTTTTCACTCAATTTTATATTTCTATTATTTATCTATCATTTATTGTTAATTATAAATTATTTTAATATGAAATAAGTTACAACACGACCTAAATAAAATATGGCTCGTGCAAGTGTAACATGTCTCTTGGGCACGGTCCCGTGTTAAACTATCACACCCTATGTTCATGTACAACACGGTGTCTGTGTCAATTAAACATGGCCCGTGTGGATCTTGCTGTAATCTAAAAATCAATCTAAAATCAACCATTTATAAACTAAACATAAATTCTATCTTATTATTAATGTATAGAAATCTACCAACAACCAAATATCAACATATCTCAACCATAAACTCATACTTCCTATATACGTGTGTGTTTGTGTTGTCACGCCCCGAAAATTTTTGTTATTAATTTGAATTATTAAGTTTAATTAAAAAAATTTATCAAGATAATTTGTTTACTTTAAGAAAAATTTTACAAGTCAAAAAAAATTGTTGACGAGTGATTAAAATTTCAAATCACTAATATCGTACGGGATAAAATTTTAATATCGCGGTTAAACCGAGATACAAGAAATAAGATTGGGATGATTAAATACAACTAAGGGGTAGAATGAGTTTTTATTATACTACATCCACACTCTCTCTCCTCAAAACCCTCTTTTTCCCGTTTTCCTCCTCCTCCCCTCATAAAAATCCATTTTTCACTCTCCAAATCACTCAAAAAACCTCAATCAAGCTTCCTAGGACATTACCCAACCTGTTGGAATTTCGATTCAGGTAAGAACACCTCTTAAATCTTCTTAAATTCGGAAAATTTAGGTGTTTTAGGTATTTATGTTGCTGAAACTTCAAATGAGCATAATTTCTTCTGTAGTCGTCCGATTGGAACAAACTTGGTGTCCATAGAAAGCTCTTGCAATGCTCTACAACTTTGTAGTTATGAGTTTTTACTGAATCAAACGTTTTGATGATCAAAATCATGATGAACAGTTCGGATGAATAGTGACCCGATTTTTGAAATGATGTTATTTTAATTTCTGGGAATTTTAATCAAAATGGATGTTTGAGAAAGTTATATTAGAGTTAAATAAACATGTTAGAAACATGTTCTTGATTCAGAAATCAATGGTTGAAGAATTGAAAAGTTAAAAGGGATTTAGGTAATTAAGTGTAAATCAGTTTAATACATATATGAATTGAAGTAGATTGGGACTGTTGTACCCATGTGAATACTTAGCAAGTGTATTTAATTTGAACTTGTGTACTTGACAGTGAATATGGAGATTTTGAGTTTTTGCACATATATAAGGAGTGAAATTGTTCATTACTTTCTTAAGAAATGAATGTGGAACATGCATGGGATTGGTTTCTTTACGGGAGTTTAAGGTAAGTGTTATCACTTACTACATAGTATTTTCATATGATGAAATGGAATTGATTGATATGTAGTTGTGATTTCTTATAGAGAATTCTTAATGAATGAGGCTTATGTTTTGCAAGTGTTTCTACATTACTAATGTTTGGGCATAAATTCAGTAATCAAAGGTTCTTATGAACTTAAATGCTTAATGCAAAGCTATAAATATTATCTATGAGAATTAATAAGAAATGCTCAAATGTATAAGACATTCTTTTGAACATGTAAATTGTAGAATGATAATCTCTTGCTTAAGTAAGTGAATTTATAATTGTTCTTACACTTGATCTTTCTTAAATAAGAACTAAGGTCTTCTTAGAAATCATTAATGAATACTAAAGAAGTTAAGAAAAGCTTGATGAGAAGAAAGTACTAAAATGCTCATATATGTATGTTCTTTGTAACAAATGATAAATTTAATTTGAGTCTTGTTATGTGAATTGATATGAGCATGTTGAATTATGAGATAAATTGTAAATTGAATTTAAGCATGTGATGAAGAATTATGTAAGTGGCTTAAACTTACAAACTCTATGTTTACTTTACTTGATGTAAGTACTATGGGAAGTATTCCTACACTTGAAATATTAGGTTATGTGTTCCTATACTTGATCATGTTGACTTAAGAACTTACATGTTCTTAGAAACCTTGATTTAAAGCTTATAATGATAAGAAAAGATACTAATTGGAAATGATAAGAAGGAATGCTTATAAGTATGTTCTTATGAATTCTTTTAAAAGCTTAAGAGTTTGAACATAAGAACAATTGATGAATACTCATAAATGTTCTAATGAACCATTCTTAAAAGCTTGAATGTCAATTCTTGTTTGTATTATATGTTATGAGTATGACTTGATTGAGATGGTTTGATGGTTGAATTGAGTTGAAATTGAATTGAATGAGCTTTGGGATTGAAATGTATTGAGTATGCTTTGTTTATTTTTCATTGACTTAAGGTTGATGTTGTGATGATTATTAAGATGAAATGTTTGTACAGCTATGAGGAAGCATGTGAGCATACTTATTTGCTTGAGATTGAGATGATATTGATTTATGTAAGTTGTCTTACATTTATGAAATGATTATGAGAAAGAGATGATATGAGCATGTGGATATGAATGAAGAAAGTATAAATGAGTATTGATATGGTAAATTGTGGATTATGTTCTTATGCTTTCATTTTCATTCATACTTTGCATTTTATGTGTGAATCATGGAAAAGAAAAGAATGAAAATCAGGCTAAGCCTGAGTTGAAAAGAGATATGATTCGGGAAGAGATTCCGTATTCGGTCTAGGACCGAGAGATATCGAGCTCGATGCCGTACTTGGTACGGAGGGAAAAAGAAAAAGAAAAGAAAAGAGATACGAGAAAAGACTCAGGCAATGACATTCGTATGAAATGCATTTGCATCATAAGCATTAACATTCATTGATAACATATTGGTTATTGATTGTGAATAAGATGTTAAGATGCTTGATGTGAATTAGATAATGGATGCTTTATATTGCTTATGTATATTATTAATATGAAGATGTATATTTGCTTGTTTACATGGAACGAATATATAATTGTTCTAAAATGTTAAGATATGATTAATGGTGTTAAAAACTTGTTGAGTATTGAAAAATACTCATCTTTTGGTATGTATTGTCGAATGGTTTGGATTAAATGATAGGAGCATAACCTTATGCTAGATTATAACGAATCATATCAACTGGGGATGAAGGGATGAACACTACTTCGTGTTCATCAGCACGCTGTGCTAACTGGACCCCTGTACTTCATTTAAACCTAAAATTGGGCTTACACTTACTGAGTATATTTTTATACTCACCCTTTTTGGTTGTTTTAAATGATTGTGCAGATATAGCAGGATTTCCGCGAGGAGGATTCGAGCACAGATTTTCATTAACGTGAATGGTGTTATAAAAAGGTTGCATCGATTAAATTGTTTTAATCATTTTATTATAATGTCTTTGCATAAGTTTTGAGACTCAGATATTAAATGATTTGTATAAGTGTTTTATATATAGCTTTATATTTTTTTTTAAATCACACGTGTATGTTTTAGCGAGCATCTTGTTTTATATAAAAAAAAAAATTTCCTGTTTTCGACTCTTTTGTAAATAAATATAGAAGAATTTTGAGCGTCACACTTTCTTAAACAGTTTTCAGGCTATAAATATGAATGAAATTTGAGTATCTCCTTTTATATTCTTAAAGGAATTAAATTCACATTAGAAAGCAACAAATTGGACAAATCGTGATAAATACACAGTGAATTTTAGAGTGCAAT
>CANYCX010144961.1:0-15093 GCA_948193385.1 Breynia disticha f. nivosa
AAAAGACGATTTTACCCTTGAACTTATAACATCTTATTTTCTCGACTTTTCTCTCTCCCGATAATC
The DNA here is from genome assembly GCA_948193385.1 of Breynia disticha f. nivosa. Classification (NCBI taxonomy): domain Eukaryota; kingdom Viridiplantae; phylum Streptophyta; class Magnoliopsida; order Malpighiales; family Phyllanthaceae; genus Breynia; species Breynia disticha. The sequence goes on from CANYCX010144961.1 coordinate 67, forward strand.
TTAACTTCACTCGATTTTATTTCTTAACACCTTCTACACATTTCCATCATTTTATAATTAATTATAATTCGCAAAAATTTTATTCGCATAATTACCAAAATAATTTATAATTTCATAAAAATTCTTAAAAATGGAGGGCGTTACAATTGGAGCCTCCACTAACCCCTTTATTAATTTTCAGTACCTCTCTTGACAATGTTCATTCCATATGAACGGGGTATTCTTCTTTAGGAGGTTAGTCATCGGCCTTGCCAACTTAGAGAAATCCACTATGAATCTCCGATAATACCCCGCCAAAGCCAAGAAACTATGCACCTTTGTCGCATTCCTCGAGCCTCCCACTTTTGAACTACTTATATCATACTTAGGTCTATCATCACACCCTTAACTAAAATCACATGTCACAAAAAGACTACCTCTTTCATCCAAAACTCGCACTTGTCAAGTTTAGCACACAATTGTTTCTCCTTTAGTACCTCAAGCACCTCCTAGAGGTGCCCCTCATGCTCCCTTTGATTCCCAGAATACACCAATACATCATCTATAAAAACCATCACGAATCTGTATTTGTACGACTGGAAAATCTTGTTCATCATAGCTGTGAAGGCTGCTGGTGCGTTAGTCAACATGAACGACATCACCGTGAACTCAAAGTGGTCGTACCGATTCCTAAACGCAGTCTTAGGAATTGAATTCTCTTTCACCCTCAACTACCAATATGCCGATCGCAGATCTATCTTAGAGAACACGGTCGCTCCCCTTAATTGTTCGATCAAAACATCAATCCGTGGCAGTGGGCACTTGTTCTTCACCGCTACCTTATTTAGCTGCCAGTAATCTATGCAAAGCCTTAAACTCCCATCTTTCTTCTTCATAAAAAGTAATGATGTATCCCAAGGCAGCACAGTTGGTCAAATAAAGCCCTTCTCCAAAAGTTCCTCTAGCTGCCTCTTCTGTTCTTATAACTCCACCGTTGTCATCCTATAAAGCGCTATTGAGACTGGCGCTGCTCCTGGCATCGACTCAATCATACAACTAACTTCTTTCAGAGGTGGTAATCCTAGAAAATCATCTGGAAATACCTTTGGATACTCTCTCATTTTCTCCACATCTTTAACTTCCCGCTTCTTCTTGCTAATGCCAGTCACATAAGCTAAGTAGACTTCACACCCCTCTCTTATCAACCTCGCAGCTAGTGTTGTCGATACTAGGCAGGAAGGAATAAACTTTCTTTCACCCACTAAAATCACTTTTTGCTCGTCGTCAACCTCCACTACAACCTTTTTCACATAACAATCTACCACGGCCTTATTTTTGGACAACCTGTCTATACCTAATATCACTTTGAACTCTACCATCCTTAACACCATCAAGTAGGTCACATAACCCAGCTCCCCGATTTTCAATTAATAATTCTTCAACACATTACTTACCATAACTATACCCTCAGCTGGTATTAGCATGACTACCATATTTCCCAAAGACTCAACTCTACTCCCAAGCTGCTCTACAACTGACTCACTCAAAAATGAACATGTAGATCCAGGGTCAATTAATACCAAAGTAGCTGGAGAAACTATAAAGATCGTACCAGTAATGATGTCGGGGTTAGCTACCACCTCATCCAGTGTCATAGCAACATGTGCTTGAGGTGGAGGTGGTGCTAGCAGCTCTCCCACCTCTGCCTCAGCTCCCACCGATAGTAGTAGCAGCTCCTCTATTGTTTGCCACACTACTCTAGCCAGACACGACTCTTCCTTTGTCTCTTATCTTTTGGTAGCAGTGTCGAACCTGATGGTTGGGTTTCTTATAGTAGTAACATAATCGACAAGTGTCCCCACAATGTGGCCACTAGTGCTCTACTAGACTGAGGCAGGAGCTCTGAAAGTGTGGCCACTAGTGCTCTTCCCAGAACTGTACCACTATCAGCTACCGCCTCCACCCGAGGTTTTTGGAGGCCTGGAGTTGGTCTTCTTCTACCCACTAGTGTCACTATATCCACCGGACACCTTCTATCTCTTTCTTTTAAGTCGTTCCTCCTCACCCAATAGCTCCTCAGCATGAAGAGCAATCTCCAACAGTGTTTGGTAAGTAGGCTGCTTCATTGCAATCCTGGTGCAGACATTAAACCGCAGCCCCCTCTCAAATATGTCTCTCGTCTACACGTGAGTTACCATATCCTCTAGCGAATATCTGAAGAGTCGGGTGAACTGAGCCTCATAGTCAGCAACAGTAATGTCCTTTTACTTTAACTCTAGAAATTCAATCTTCTTCTGGTTTCAACAAAAGAGAGGTGTATACTTCTCCATGAATTCCCTCTGGAAATCTCCCCAGGTGATTGTCGGAGGGTCATTCAAGCTCCTTGGAACTGCTTCCCACCAGTCCCACGCACCCTTCTCCAATAAGGAGGTAGTATATCTTATCTTTTGTTCAGACAAGCAACTTCCAATTAAGGAGTCGCTCAGTGTGGTAGAGCTAATCTTTGGCGTCCAATGGATCTATCGTACCCTCAAATGGTTTGGCACCTTACTTGTTCACTTCTCCAAAGTTTCGGTCGATACCATCCCCTTGTCGACCTCCCTGCCTACCCATATCTATTGCATCAACATTTGGAAAAACTGAGCATAGATTGGGTCAAATAGTGGAATGGCATCTAGTGCAGACTGAGCTCCATGTTAGGGAGCCGATCCCTGCCCCTACATGGACTCTTGGGACTTTGCGGTCTCTTGTGATACATTATCTAAAGGCTCCATCTTAAGCAACATCAACATCTACCCACTTTAGTTTTCAGAAATGCGATGCAGGAAAATAATTTTTGTACAGTCCATAAGGAATTACAATCCCCGCTCTAATACCATTAAATGTGATGCTCAAATTCATGAAACTCATTTTCAAATTAATATGGATTTGTTGTAGCCATTTTTTCTTTCATTTTAAAAACAAAGATAATATGCAAATAAAGGCCATGTATATATATATCTTTTGAAATAAGTTGACCAAGCTCGGTCATATACAAAATAATGATACTATGAAAATCATACGGAAGCAATGGGAAAATATTTAAAAAGAAATGTACATAAATTGTTTTCCATACTCTAGTTTGAATAAAAATACAAAAGTGGGTGATTAAATTGAACCCTCAAAAAGCAAGCTTGGAGCCAACCTAAGGTATCAATGTATCAACACCTGAGCTCGCCAAACATAAGTCCCGACCGATCTAGTGTAGCTTCGCATAAACATCACAAAAACACACATGCACACGAGTAACTAAATACCCAGTAAGTACACCTACGACACACTTACCAAGGTAGTTAATGTTTAAGTACTCATTGGTAAAGTGTGTTAGGTGTTTTAGATATTAAGGATTGGGAATTTAGCCTACGTTATCTAATTCAATATACATTAATGTATTATTTAAGAAAAAGGGAAACACCCAAGCAACATTTTATCTCATCATTGATTAGTGTGTTATCCATGGTCAGAAACTCTAAGTCTTAATTGTACGTAGTTGCCATATATTTGATCGTTATCATTACATCATGCTTTTTTAAGAACTTCTTGTTTTTTCACTATTTATTGAGTGAGAACGGTCTGGTAATGGTTTAGGTAAACCGTTCTCCGACCTATTATGTCCTTCCTTAAAATTCTGTAAAAGTGAAATGGTTTAGAAAATAGTTTGAATAAACCATCCCCCAATCCATTTTTCCCTTCACATATTCTCTCGAAGTGAAACAGTTAGCATAAACCATTCCCTAATTCGTTTTGTCCATCTTAAAATTCTCTAAAAGTGAAACGGTTTGTAGTACGATTTACATAACCCATTTTATACACCATTCCTTCCTTCCCAAATGTCTCTGTAAGTGGAACGGCATAGGAAATAGTTTACTCAACCTGTTTCCTTGCTTATTCTGACGTGTAGATTCCAGAAAAACATTAGCATTCAGACATACTTTTCTCATAAACCATTCATACCATATGCACATCATTTCCAAACCATACACACATTAATTCACCTTCATTACTAGCAACACTTATAACATTTCACGACCAGTTCACATAGCACTCATACTCCCATACCGAAACGTCAACATAACATTGATTCCAAACACATATTTTTCATTCCACTAACATGACCATACTGTAACAAATAAGAATGAATGTCCAACATGAATGTGAATGCAAATACAAGTCACATAATGCATGTCTCAGGGTCTTTATTTATTTAACGTGCACGTGAGAGTATACACTCTCATAAGTTGGCAATTCCCCTTAGTTTTAATCTTTCGCTCGATTGGCAATACCCCTTAATTGTGAGCTTTCACTTGTTTAGCAATACTCTTTAATTGTGAGCTTTTGCTCTATTCGCAATACCCCTTTAATATGAGCTTTTGCTCGATTGGCAATACCCTTTTAATATGAACTTTTGCTCGATTAGAAATAACCCTTTCATGAACACGCAATGATGCACATGATATGTCCACACGACATGTACATATGAAGTAAACATTTCCAATCCATCATCAAACACCATAACACAATCATGATCATATTACACATGAATGTCATTAAGACACTTTAATGCACTATGTACATTTTACAAATCACACATATCCCACACATATTCCATTGCTTTAGAAATTTCCATACAATTCATCACAACTCATTTCCACAATTTACACACTAGCAATAAGGACCATCCAATACCAAAACACAGTTGAAACCAATGCATTCTTGCTTACTACACCTTACATTTACCTAAGCAAAAACACATTCATCTAAGTACATCGAGCCATTTACCATTTGTTAAAATCAAATTAATCCATATCCTCCCTAGCATAGTGCCACAATCGATTCGCAATTAACCCAAATAAAACAATAAGTCATACATATATTTATCACTGATATAACAAAAAATCAAATCATAACTCATCAAGTCCATTTTACGACACTTTTCCTAACATTTTAACATATATATATTTCATACAAATCCCAATTAATATACTTTTATCTTTCCATTCCATATCTTTTGAGTAAATACAACTATAACAAGTTCCAAATTATATACTAAATAGTTTATTTCATATGATATGAATTGTCAAGAAGTATATGTAATAATCTTTCCACTTTATGTGAACACTTATTTTAATCCCTAATATGAAATATCACTATGAATCATAAATCTTCCTGCGTTCATAGACATTGCAAAGACTAGAATCGTTGCCAATCAATGACTTAGTTCTTGAAAGTCCCATTGATATTATTTATTCAACTGTAATAATACATTTTTTCTACATAATTTAATCAGTGGAGCTATTATGATTGAAAATTTTCACCTAATCTTCTATAATAATCAATCATACTAAGGAAATTACATACCTCTATAACTGTTTTTGCAGATTATCAAGTTAATATTACTTCCATTTCCCTTAGATCTATTTATACTCTGTATTTAGATATCATATATCTTAGAAAGACTACATGATCCAACCATAGCTCACGTTTACTATTTTTGCACTTGGTTTTTTTCCTCTTAAATATTCATTGTGTTCTTTAGTATTACCCGAATATTTCAATATATCATTTACGAAAACAATTGCAAATTGATAAAGGAAGACTAGATTACCTCTTTCATTAATATCATGAATGTTGTCAAAGCATTAATCAAACCGAATAGAATAACTCAAAACTCTTCATAACTACGACGGATTTAAAAAGTAATCTTTGGGATGTCTTCCTATGCCATCTTTAATTTATAACATCCTGATTCTAAGTCACTCATTGAAAATGTAATAGTACACTGCAACCGATATAATAGATCACCAATTCAAAGTAGCAAATATTTAGTCTTAACTTATACTTGGTTAAGTTTTTTTATAGTAAATACACAACCAGAGATTCCATCATTCTTCTTCATAAACAATACCAGTGTTTTCAAAAGTAAAATACTCGATCATATAAAACCTACATCGAGTAATGTTTATAATCATTTCTTTAACTTCTTTAATTCAGATGATACTATTTTGTATACTTGTATCATTATTGATACTACATCATTCATTATCTTAATAACGAACTTTAATTTGCTATCAATTGATAATCTTGATAAATCTTCTAGAAACATAACTGAGTACTGAGCACTGTTTCACAATCGATTTCTTTTTCATTTTCATGCACTGTTATTCTCTCAATTACATGTGCAAATAAACTTCGCATTCTCTTCAAATCTTCTTAAAAACTTATATAGCTGACAACAATCATTAAACATAATTTTGTTTCACAGTGATATAGCACCCTTCTTTATTCTTCTAGTTCCATAATTGCTTCCTTAAAAAAATAGTCTAACTCATTAATAATATCATTCAATATGTCCCTACGACTGAATTTTTAGAAATTCCTCTGTTTCTATTAAACTTTAACTATGCTTCTTTAGTTCTGTCTCAACTAATGCTGATTCAGGATGTAGATAATGTAACATCATGTTGTAGTAATTATGGTTTTAGTACATTTTTACTGACATTCTTTTCTTTATTCAATCCAAAAAATCTTTTAGGTATTGATCTATTTGTCCACAATTAACCTTTCTCAATCAAGATTCTACATCCTTTTACATTCCTCCTTTGATAAATCAGTTAAATTGTTTTAGGATTTCCTGGAGGTAAAACTATATCTCTTTGTTATCCTTTACGATATTCTCGTTTAAATTCTCTTTCATAACATGTATGAAATAGAGGCATTCAAAGTCCAAATTCTATGTGATAGTTCCAATAATACACATCTATTCCATTTGATTTTAGTTTATTTTCATGAGATTTTATAAGATAAACCATGTGTTTTCGCAAGCTTATCTACATTTTGGTTTTATCTAGGTTTATTCGAAGAACATGAAGATTTACTAAGTTTTGATGGAAAAAGATGGCACATCGAGAAGGGCCATTTTAGAGGCATAAACACATGAGTCACGAGCTTAAATCATGAAGCAAAATGTTGGGTAGAAGGTGCGTCACGAAAGTGACTCACCATGATCACGTTTTGGGACTCGTCCGGGGCATGCTTTGAAGGTGAACAAGTGAAGCCAAACTTGGACAAAAGCATCATCATGGACGTGGTTGGAAAACACCACAAACATGACTCACTCAAAGGTGCATTCCTTGGTCAGAATAGAGGTCACGAACGTGACTCAGGTGGAAATCACAAACGTGGTTTGACTCACCACGAACAATACTTGGAAAGGGATGCACATGTTGGTTAGAAGATGCACCACGATCGTGACACAATTGACCACGAATGGGAGCTCAAACGTGAATCATTTTGGTGTGCATTTCTTGTTCAGAAAATCAACCACAAATGTGGTTCACTCGAGCCATGAATGTGGCTCATGTTCTGAGGGAAAGTGGAGCTGAAAATTGAAGGAAAAGTTGGTTAGAAGACTAACCACGAACGTCGTTCACTTGAACCACGAACCTGGTTAGCATTATGGAAGCTAAAATTCAGTCAGAAAATGAGTCACAAACGTGACTTGTTTGAGTCACGAACGTGACTCATTCGTGGCACAACAGAAGTGGCCCAAAATGTCCTTAAAAATGAGGGTTGGGGCATTCCAGACTTTTCACAGGGGCTGCATGGAGGCTTATAAATAGGGTTTGTTTAGGTTATTTGAAGTGTCTTTTGGCCACCTTTTGCTGGGAGCATTTTTTTATGCTTGGAGCAAGGGTTTCTTTCTTCCCTCTTTATTTTCCTTTTATTTTTCCTTTTGTTAGTCTCTTACCTCGCCATGTTAGGCTAGGGTTTTTATGGGTTTTTCTTGGATGTAAATAGAATTTATGCTTGGTTTGCTTTATTGATACATTGAGGTTTTGTTTGTTGAATGGTTTATCTCTTGATGAATGAATGTCTATTTGATTGTGCTTAATGAATGGATGGTGTAACGAGCAATTATGGTTGATTGTTGTTAGCGGTCCTATGCCAGAATTGCGAAAGCTGAGGTTAGGGAGGGCAAAACCATTGATGGAATCTATGTCAAAAAATTCTAGTTTTATCTAGGATTAGATATTCATAAATATAAATTAATTGGGTGCACTTTAGGAACAATTAATTGTAATTGCTTGTTAATCATTCATTGCTAGTAATCTTAACCTAGAGTTGCGAAAGCCTAGCCTTAGGAAGGCTAAATCACTAGAGTTAGGGCTTGTTTGGATAGAAATATACCAAATAACCTTAATGTGTTTGCTGAAATGCCTATGAGACCCTTGCCTTGCCTAGTTTAGTGTATCACGAAAGTAGAACACTAGCTAGGCTTAAGGACGCAATTTTCAGCAGTCCAAAAGGAACTCTTAATTGACGATAGCGCGAGAACACCGTCATTAACCTCGAGTCATTATGTAACCAAGTATAGTCTCTATTGAAATCTAGAAAAACTCACCTTTTTAGTCCATTGTTGAGTCTTTATTTTTAGTTGCTTGTCTTTATATTTCTTATTTTTAATTAAAACCCCAAAAATCCCAGTCATGTTTATTGCTTTCTTTTTCTTTTAAGACATCAAATCGATTTAAATACAACGTTCCACGAGAGATTCGATCCCGGGAGGCATACTTCCGCGGTAAAACTACACCAATCTAGTGCGCTTGCTAAAGACGATCAGAATTGTTAAACATTTCCTAATCATGTGAGAATGGAACGATAAGAGCGAATTGGGATGATAAGTTACAGACATTGACCTTAATGAGTATAGCATGATTAGAGGATGTTTTGAGTGATTTATTGGTTGAGAAGAATAAAGATTGTCAGGATGCACATTGCTACTAGGATTAGTGACGAGAAAGGTAATGTGCCAAGGGCATGTTATGACAAAAATGGGAAGGTTGAACCTTATGGGTATAAGAAATACCTTTAAGTGAAGAGTTTATGAGTGGAATACCAGGTGTTGATAGGAATTTAGAAAGTATGAGTGTGTTTGGGTGCTCGTGTGAGTGTTTGACAAATAAAGAATGACCCTAGAATTGTTAATTGGTTGACTGAACTAAAATAAGGATTAGAGAATAATCCGACCTGAGAATCGAGGAAAGATTCACTCTTGTTGAAATGGTAAGTTTGATGAACTTATGACAAGTTCAGGCTAATTGTTGTTAAGTCACGATGGTTGAAGCCATGTGTGTAAAGTAAGAGAATGAACTTGTGATGAAGAATCACGATGCCTTATGGGAGGTGTCTAAAGAACACAAGTTTTAAAATTTCATGGAAAAAATTTCCTGAGGGGAAGAGTTGTAACGGCCCAAAAATTATAACCTAAATTATGCGAAAAATGATAAAGAGTATAGTTGTAAACCGCCTAAGGAACGGTTTGCCAAAACCGTTCCCTAAACCATTTTGAAAATAGACAGCAAAATTGTAACGTGTTGAAAATGAGGGAAAATGTTAACCAAAAGGTTTGGGTAAACTATTTGAAAAACCATTTCAACCTGACGAATTTTAAAAATAGACCCACAAGAGACATTTAAGAAAGAGAAACAAAACCCTAAAGTAGCCACCCGATTTCTTCTCAAATCCACCTTGAAAACCCTTCGTCCTATAGCCCATAAACACTAAGTCTAACCTAAAAAACCTTAGATTTTATAGATTTAGGATTGAGGAAGAGTGCGCTTGGCGAATCTCTTTGAAATGTTAAGGTAAGCTCTAACCTTATGTTGATCTTTGTGAGATTTGAGTCTAAGGTTTAGGTAATATATGTGTTTTGAATGGATTAGGGTTAAGGGAGGTAATGTGGATGATAATGAATGGTGGAACTAAAGATTAAGAAGAGATTAAGATTTAGGGTTTTTGTAAATTGTGGGTTTTTTTGATTGAAAGTAAGAATAAAGAAATGTGGTATGTAAATGATATTATTAATGTGAAATGATAATGAAACAATGTAGGAAATATCATTCGAGATCCGGATCGGAGTTAAGTCGAGCGTCGACTTTGCGGGATTCGAGGTAAGTGCACCGAATCACACTTACCATTGTATGCTTTCATCTGTATGGTTAAATATATTTGGTTGGTTTCACATATGTAGAAATGATATTTTGATTGCATCTAAAAAAGGACTTGTGCTTGGTATAATTGTTTGCATTTATATGGATTGTGTGATTTTGGCAAAATGTGTCATAAGAACAAAATGTTGTGACTTAATGGATATAATGAAAGAAATGCGTGCCATATAGGTAAATCAATGTTGTTAAATGTATGAGGACAATGTCCAATGTGTGGTATGAAAAGAAAGAATGGTGGGTTGTATGATTGGTCATATTAGTTATTTGAGAACGAGTGTATGGTGTGACACCCTATGCTTGAAAATGAAATATGATGAAATAAATATTAACGAGATATGGTTAAGGTGCAAGAATGTTAAATGTGTGATGAAATATGAGGATCTAATTAGAGTTCCTTGTGAATGTATAAGTACGTAAAATGATTGATGTGTTTGTGGATTCGCTTATGTTGATGACTTGTGATGAAAATTGAGTAAGGGTTAAAAATACAATTTGTGTAGTGCTAATTATATTGACCCTGATAAAAAGGGAAGAATGAAAGTAAAACGGAATAATGCAATGCCTAAAATGAGCACGAATCCAAATTATGTAGTGTGCAATTATGTGTAAATTATGTGGTCTTAGGGCATGTGGTGATGATAAGTGGAATATCATGAAATGTATGTATGAGTATTTGATGATATTGTACTCAATGTGAATGTGTGTGATACGTGATTGTACCTATTGGTATTGTTGTGACTATGCAGAGCATTTCATTGATTTCATTGTGATAAATGTCATAGTTTGGCATTTGCATGAGCATGGTGCATGTTCATGATTTATGAAAAAAGGGGGAATTTTCCCAATGTCATGGAAAAGAAAGAATGAAGGCTCTAATCCTATGAAGAGGAGGATTTTCCCAATAAAATGACAAAGGGCAAGATCCCATATTGTGTGAAAAGTGGGGGATTAGCCCAATAATAAGAGCGAGAGCTCTAAAATATATGGGAACCTACCAAAGGAGCGAGAGCTCTATTATTATGAAAAGAGCGGGATTAGCCCAACGAAAGAGAGAGAGAGATCTCTCGAGTGCAAAGAGGGTGAGAGCTCTCTAAAATAAAAGTAATGAGGAGACCCCGGGGCATATGTGTGTAGAAATGCATTAGCATTTCATTTGTACTCATTATACATAAATGGATTTATTGGCATAAAATTTGATGTTATGTGAATTAAAGAAAAGTTACTAGCATGAGTTCCGTTGAATGAACGAAATGTGTATGGATTAACATGTGTGTGGTTTTGCAATGAGATTGTGGTTGGATTGTATGGTGTGTTACAGTGGTTAATTATGGTTAGCCAAATGCTAATTATTGTGAATGCTAGAATCGTATGAAAAGAATTTATATGTAAAGTGGACTAACGTTGATATGTATGAAATGGTGTGGATATTTATGAAAGTAATAAAGAATATGCTATGTAAACATTATGCCATGAAAGGATGAGTGGATGAAATGATGTTTGTCTGAGTTATGAGTTAATGTCAATGTGTTAGTTGTATTATGATAATTTGGTGATTTGACATGTATGAGTAATGTGGGTAACTAACTTAATTGATCCGCAAGACGGATCGTGGTTTTGTATATGAATGTGTCTTGTAGGTGATGTCAATATTGTTCAAATTGCGAATGAAGGTTAAACATGAAGTATGTGATAGTCGTGATCAACTTGGATGTTTATGAGTGTGCGTTATGACCTTTGGAACCTTGAATGAACTTTGTATGGTTGTGAATTGTGTTAAGTTGATGAATTCAGTTGGAAGCAAGGGAGAACGGTTAGAAAACGGTTACTGCAAACCGCTTCCAAAACCGTTCCACTTCCAGGAAGCTTTAGGAAGGGTAGAATGGTTTCTGGAAAGGTTTGCATAGACCGTTCCCAAAACCGTTCCACTTTCAAGGAATGTTTAACAAGGTCGAACGGACTACAAAACAGTTTGGTAAAACAATTTCCAAAATTGTTTCGATTCTAGAAATTGATTGTGTAGGTTGAAATGGCTTGGCAAACGGTTTATGCAAACCGTTCTAAAGACCGTTCCCTTATAAGAAACAATGCTAGCGCAATATTTGTGACAGAATAATGTAAGAAGTTTACAAATAAACAAAGTGGAATATTTATGGTCAACGAAGGATGATTTCCTTCGAAGAATAATACACCTAACGCACTTAACCAATGAGTACTTATACATTAACTACCTTGGTAAGTGTTGTAGGTATACTTACTAGGTATCTTTATACTCACATGCATGTGTGTTTGTGTACTGTGTGTAGAGTGACAATAGTTAGCGACGGGACTCCATTTTGGGTGGTGCTAGTGGTGCAATATTGAAAGAAGGTCGAGCTCCTTAGTTTTGTAGAATTTTGTTATTGTTGTTTAACTATACAAACCTTAGTATAGTTATGATTTGCAAATGTTTTATGTAAATCATTTTCCATGGCTTCCGCGAATTTAAAATATGTTTTGTATTCGACCGATCAAGGGTCAAAACTTTTAAATAGTGCATGATGTATTTCATTTTTCTTTGTTGCCACCTACTTGTTTTAAAAGAAAAAAAATAGTTGTAAAAAATTCTAATCAACTTAGTCTCCCCTATTCCCACTTCCCAATAAAAGTTTTACATTATCTCTTAAAACTCATTTTTAAAAATCATAACTTAACTCATCTTCTGCCTTTATTCACAACCATAAAAAGTACCTATATCCTTTCAACATAATTCCCAAAATCGTTCTCAACAAAGATTCACAATACTTAAGTTTTAACTATAACCTACCATAAAAAGGGGTTAGAAAAGGTCCTTACCTCCAGTTAAGTACTTTGATAATGTCAGGACTCTCCTATTCTCAATAGATGGTAGGATGGGTTGGATTAGTGAGGGAAGTGAGTGAGTCGGCAATAGTGTTTAGGTTTTCTCCTTTGCTTTATTTGGGTTTTTGGACGTATTTATACATTCTATGTTTAAAAGAGAACACAATCGATACTCAAGGTCATCTCGAGTGGTCGTGCCTCATTATTCAGCACACACAGTCTCCTACACGGCCTACGTGGATGACGGATGACTGTGCAGTTCACATGAAACTTATATGTAAAACACACAGGCAAAGACACAGTCGCGTTAGTGACCATGCTGGTCACCTAGAATCTCTATGTAAAATACATAGCCTCATGCTCCCATACACGCCCACCATGTGAGTCACCTAGGCATGTTATGTAAAACGTACGACCAGTTCATAATCGTGTCCATTGACCATGTCACACACCTGTATACTTTTCTCTTGATTTCCACACTCTGAAACTAATCATGTTGATCAACAATCATCTCAACGTATAATAAACTAAAAATAATAGCGATCCCTTGAAGAACAAGACCATTTTGAGTTTAGTGTCTTGATGAAAGAAACTTTCACCATGAACCCTACACAGCTCTAACTTCATAAAGAAATGGTGAAAAAAATATAAAAGTGGAGAAAGTTAGAATTGTATTATTTGTCCTTTTTAATTATGTTTATTGCACTAATGTACTTTTGGTTTTTAAATAATATAATTGTTAATTTTTAATGGTTTTTTTAATTATATTAGATGTTTGATAATATGTGAAATGTTAAGCTAGATAAAACACATAACCGAGTTGAAAGTGAGAATTTTTAGTAGGACTTTGGGTTATTAGAAAAAATGAGATGTGACAATTTTGAAAAAAGAGGCCAACATGTATAGAAGTGAAGCCTAATGAGACTATAGGTTGCATATGCTCTTATCTATTATTCATGTATTGACATCTATCATTATTTCATTATTGTAATTGATTTTGTTTTTACACATTGTTGCTTAAATATTAGAAATTGTAATTTTGTATGTTTTTATAAAAGCTAAATCCATATTTTTATCTTTTATTTGTTTACTTATTCTTCAAATTTGAGTTTTCAATCATGTGCAATTGGATGATTTTGTACATATTTAATAATTATTCTCTCTATTTTTTTAAATTTATTAGTTTATTATTAAGTTTTATTCTTTAAGATTGTCAATTTATTTTTATTAATATTTTACTTAAAATACCTTAATTACCCTCAATTAATTCTCCTACTTTATTCTATTTTTTAACAACTGCTTTATTTAGAAAATAAATAAATTATTTTATACTATATTTATTACTCTTCTTAATATATGTATAAAATTCAAATTGACAAATTTAAAAAAACTGAGAAAGTACCTGTTAAGTAAGAATTAGTGAAATAAATAAAATAAAGTGTTAACTTCATACATGGACTAATAAATATATTTTTTTAACTAAAAGAGCTAACTATTAAATATTATAATCAGGGAAGCCTAATAACACATTCTAACACAACAAAAAATAAACTGTGACCCTCAAATTCGACTACCACTTACGTATATTCTTCCCTCCGTCATGTGACATTCGAACTTGGAAATCAATAGTTTTGATATAAAAGTTTTGATATAAAAATAAAGGAAATAAAAACAAACTTATTTTTCACAAATATGTACATCTCATTTCTTTCAGGAACGGTTTACAAAGTTGTGCGAAGGCATATGCCCAAACAAAATAAGAGGTGTACAAAATTGTTAAGGTTATGAAAGAAAAAGAATTAGAATGATCCTATTTCGATAATAACCTAACAAAATACAAGTATGCACTATGTATGCCCTATCATATACAACAACAAGAAATCCTAGTGCAGTGCACAGCCCACCTCGGTTCTTTTTCTGGCAAAGTATGAGTCGGAGCAACAGCGTAACTACCTTCGCGTCCAAAAGTCTCCCCTCAAATTTCTGCCCAGACGGCAGATATGAAACACCAGTGAATTGCGACACTCAATAAGCCACACTTACCAAATGGACAACTTCCTTTCAATCATAGCACATTTGGCAACATATATACATTCATATATACACTCAACGATTTCCACATCACATGAACATAGCAACCACAAACTATATTGGTATCAATCAT
>CANYCX010145127.1:0-23641 GCA_948193385.1 Breynia disticha f. nivosa
TTAATGTTCAAATAAACTCATATAAAATAAAATATGTTTTACAAGCTACCTAAACATAACAACAAAATATTAATAATTCATATATATTATAATAATCCATTAAATAAGTTTTTTTTTTAATGTTTAAACCGGGCCGGTTCATCGGGTTACCGGTTGAACCGCCCGGGTCAGCCGATTTTGACCGGTTTATGACCGGTTTGATTGCAATTCGGTCCAATTAGTCGAACCGGACCGGACCAGTGGCCGGGTCACCGGTTTATCGGTCGGACCGGCCGGTCCGGTTTTGATAACATTGGTCTCAATATATAGACAACTTTCTATTTTCATATATATCATTTATTGTTTGAAAGTCATTTTTACCCTTATTAAATTAATGACATTCTTATGTTTCTAATACAAAATTATTAATACAATTACTTACTATCCAATTAAAACACTTCATTGAAGAATGACAATATTGTAAAAACACATGTTAACTACCACTTATAACTAACATAACTACATGTTTCTTAATTCTCGTAATTTGTCCAAAATTGCCTATCAATATGGGACGGAGGGAGTAGAATTTTATTTGACCCATAGGTACATTTAAATTAATTAAAATACGAAATTTTAATCAAATTTAAATGGAATAAATATTCCTGGAATTAAAAAATTTACACAAAATATACCAAAAATTCCAGAATATTGTAAATATTAAATTTGTCAAAAATTTGGAAAAATTTGGTTATAAAAAACAACTTCACGCGCCCCCACGCGCCACCGCGAGTGGGTGAGGGTGCTGATCACGCCTGTGAGCGTGAACCAGAGTAGCCCACCACGCGCGACACGTGGCGGAGTCTGATTGGTTGGTTCGCGGTTTGAGGAAACCGGGTGGAGGCTCGGGTCGGGTTAGGTCAATGCGGGTTGGACCGCGGGTCGGGTCGGCATTGGGTCGGATCTAGTTCGGGTTGCGGGTCGGGTCGAATAGAAAAAACACGTCGTTTCACAGTTAATCGAACGCGCAACTATTTCTCCCATCCAAGCGACGCGCCGTTTGGTTGAACGACAGCGCAGGTGTCGTTTTGCTTGGACAGAAGGTTGGGCACGCGACACCCAATCGCAGTAGACAGTGGTGATGGCGCGTGTTGCTCACGCGCCGCCTTCTAGCACTATTTTGATGAAACAAAATACATATTCCGCCTGTTTTCGGCCTCCTGAGTTCAATGATGTGGTTAGATTTGCCAAATTTCAACTTTTTATTTTTGGATTCGTACCAGTTTAAGGTTTTCGGCTCAAATTCAACGATATTTATACATAATAAATTCGTAAAAACAACATCATAGGTACTCACAACATCCTAAAAAATTAATTTTAAAATTCTACAGCCTTTCGGCTCTGATACCAATGAAAGAACAACATATAACACATATATATGCATAATACTAATTAAGTAACATATAATTAATTAAAGCACGTAAATAAAACGAACAGAAAACACACACTTGAAATTTCGTTCAATGCACAGCGGAAGAATACGATACCTCGTTGAGGGTACTCTCCTATCCACAAGCGTAGTCGCGTCGGGATACAGACAATGTTTCGCACCCGATGCTACACCAGAAATCGTTGACCGAGAGAAAAAAATAATCACCTGTTGGTTATTTATGGAGAAGAAGAGAAGTGTCTCTTCTTTCTTCTCTTCCTTTGGTGGAAGAATAGAATGGTGGAAATGTGGAGGGGAGGAATAATATTTATAGAAGTGGAGGTACCTATTGGTAAATAGGTACCTTTCCACGCGCATTTACACTTTAGCACCTGAAGTAAAAGTGTTTCTAATTTAATCCTTCAATTAAATAAATCATAATTAAGTCCCTTAACTTAATTATATTTATTCGACGACCCAAACGTCATGGGCGAAATAAATTATCCTTTCAGATTTTGATGATTTTCTATCAATTTTGATTATTTGCTACAGCTTAACAATAAGTGTACTAGAAGTTAACAAACTAAAAAGTATATAAATAGATATGCAGAGAAAACAATTCTTGTATTTCATATATTTTTTGTGAAAAATATTATAAAAAAATTAAATACGTATCAGTCGAAATAAATTTACAAATCAACAATAAATTGATCTCAATGTGACAATTTAAATAAAAAAATATAATGAAAAAATTAAATATGATTTTGATGATGAATGTTGTTGCTTCTGGATTAATTTGATTTGAGAATGAAGGTTTTGCTAGAGTTTTTTATGTTTTTGAATTTGAATTGTATTTTGATTTAGAATGATTTTGTGGTATTTTAAAAATAGTAATCCTATAAATTGACAGAAAAGCACAGCATAAGTAATGGCTTTTTAGTGTTTTTGCACTGTAGAAAAGAAGTGGGTCAGTGACATATATACACAACTTTAGTTTTAGGTTTGTAAAAATGCATATGAGCGAAACTTATTAAAAACAATACTCAATTTCAATCATTAGATTAAGAAACTGTCTCATTTAATTAAGAAGGATAAAAATAGAAAGATATAAAAGTCTAAGATTTAGTTACAAAATATAATATCTCTTTTCTCTCTTGTAATCCTTCTTTACTATCCTCTAATTCTTTTTTTTTTCTCTTCTAAACCCTCTTTTCCCTCCTTTATATTTTTTCTCAATTTTTTTAATCCTAGAAATTTTATTTCTTATTCTTCTCTCTATTTTTTTTTATTTTATTCATCTTTTAAATTAATTTGTTCAATTAAATTCAAATTAGTTCACAAATTTAAAATAGATTATGCTATTTTTTATTTTTATTCATCTAATTTCTTTCTATCATTTATTAAAAAATGTTCAATTTAGTCCATATTAGTTAAAAATTTGTTAATAAATGATTAATAATGTTTATTTGTTTTAAAAAATTCATTTATGGATATGTTCTTTTAAGAAATGTTCAAATTAAATCAATTATGTCTAATTTTGAACAATTGTGTTCAACCTCATATTCAACACCTACATAAATGTCCAAAAAAGTCCTTTTTTGGAGAACGCAAAAGTCCTTTTAGGGAGAACACATATTCAATATCCTGTATAAAATGTCCAAATAAGTACAAATTCGATCAGTTAGACAAAAAAACAAAGATTGGGTAGAAAAAATATTTAAAACATGCATAGATTAGTTCAAAAAAGATTAAAAAGGTACAAATTTGATCAAATAAGTACAATTTTGATTAGAAGTTCAACATTGATCATTTGAACTGAATCTGAACAAAAAGATCAAAGAATACACATATTACTTTAGAAAAAAAGCAAAATCTCCGAAAAAGTACAAAGATTGGTTCAATAAAGTTCAAACGAATAAAATAACACACAAATTACAAAGACAAAGTCAAAATTACAAACTATAACAATCAAAAAGCTAATTGAAAGTAAAAACAAGTCGAAGATCTAAAAACCGCATAAAAAACAAATCGAACAAATGATTAAAATCGAAAAGCAAAGAAAAAACAGAAAAAAAGCATTATCGATGAAGAAATTATCTCGTTCTGATCATCGTCGCCACAAGAGAGAGAGGTGAAGAATCTTGAGGTTGATGTTGATGATATGACGAAGTAAAGAGGTAGAAATTATTAAAATAAGGAAACGATGGTGTGAAGAGGAGAGAAGGAAAAAAAAGAAGAGAAGGAAGTGAATATACATATGTATTTACAAAAGATTTGTGTATAAATCTTTTTAGTTATTAATTTCTAAATTTTCTACAATACTCTTTTCACTTATTAAAATAGACATTTTGTTATAAATCTTAAACTAAAATCCTAAATGGACATTTTCACAAAACAAAATTTAACATGTACATTTATCTAAAACAAAATTAATGAGAGACATTTTTTAAAATGTGTAAATTAAAGAGGATATGTCACATAATTAACTCAAAAGTAAGAGCAAAGAAGACAGGAGAAATGCCAAGCAAAGTCTCCAACTTCTCCGACTTAATCCAATGCATGGCCGCATCATGCTTACTCCATCCATCAGCAGCAAGCAGACACGAATCTCCGGCGAGATTTGCTGCCGATGACGTGTTCGTTTACGACTCAGAAGAAGGGCAAGTTCCAGGTGATAGAGATGAGGTGAGAAAATGGTTTGATGAAAAATTTGAAAGAAGATCAATGGAGAAAGTAGTGGAAATGGAAATGGTAATGAAATATTTGAGTCAGTTTCTGCAATGAGAAGGACTTACGTGGCATTGCAGGAGCTAGGAGGCACATTGTCCGTGAGACTCGGAAAGGATGAGACTGGCTGACGTGGTAGTGGTGGGGGAGCTGAGGAGGTTGGGGGTTTTGAGGGAGAGGTTTAGGAGTATCGGAAGGGGTGGAAGGAGGAATGTGGCAGGTGGAGAGGGGATGTTGAGGGAGATTGTGGCGCCTTATGAGGCGGTTGTGGAGGATTTAAAGACGGAGGTGAAGGTAAAAGAGGTGGAATTGGAGAATTTGAAGGAGAAGTTGAGGAATGTGAGTAGTCCGACCATGAAACACTCTACATGGACGGTAGTCTTTCCTAGCTTCTCAACCCCGATCAGTTCCGCCGCGACTGTTTTACACAGTACAGAGATATGAAATCCATGGATCCCATTGAACTTCTGGAAATCTTGCCTACTCGCCACTTCGGAAAATTCTGCTGCAAGAAATACTTGGCCGTTGCCTTGTTCGGAAACCTGGAGCAGCGTCAGCAAGTACTGGCTGGAAATCATCCTAGGAGCCAGTTTTATGCTGAGTTCCTGGGGCTGGCGAAGGCTATATGGTTTTATGCTGAGTTCCTGGGGCTGGCGAAGGCTATATGGTTCCTTCACTTGTTAGTATTCTCACTCAACCCATCGCCAAGTCAGTTTGAGGCAAGTAGGGGCGCTGAATTCCGTCCACAGTACATGGAAAGTGTCATCCAGTTTTCTAGGGGGAGGATTCCGGCCGGCCAGATTGTGGGGTTTCCTGTAAGTCCTGGTTTTAAGCTCGGGAATGGCTCGATTATCAAATCCAGGGTCTATCTGGTTCCAAGAACATGAACATAGTTCCTTCAGCTTGAAGGACACAAGCAAGCAGAACTAAACTGAAAAATGAAGATCTAACAAAACAATAAAAAAAACAAGCTGAAGAAGTGAGGAAATGAAAGATTGAGATACTGAATCTTCTTAAGAGTGATATTTGGTTATTACAGATAAACTGAACGAGAATGTAATAATAGTGTGACTTTCTGATTAAATGGTCATTTAAATACAATGTGAAGACACAATTCCCTCTCACAGGACATCTTCAAATAAATATATGATGCGTATACCTCTACTATATCTTGAAACAACCAACTATATTCCCTCTAAAACATGAATGAAATGCACCTTTTTCTTCATCAAGGAAAGGACTCAATGCTCACGGAAGTTGCGACTCTGCGCTTATTCTGTACTTTCTAGTCGTAGAATATGTCGCTTACGAATATTCTCTTCACCTTCAATAACACAAACAAAGACAGTAGAATAAGCATCCGTTCAAAACTTAAGTTTGATAAAGCAATGCTGTCAATACAGAGAGGCCTCTCATAGGAAACGGTATAGCAATAATAACAGTAAAATCTTAATCCTTGACTAATTATAAGCATTCTAAGAAGCAATCACGTATTTTTAAGCTGAAGGATTATGAAATTTGGTTTTGCTAATATAGCGGAATGAATCTCCCAGAACTTAAATTTAATAACAAGCGGGAGAAATAGTTATGTAAAAAGGGTTACCTGCTCAAGGGTCAAGAACATAATAGCATTCCAGGAACCTAGCCGACCAAAATTTGGGAGGAAGCCCTTATAGAAGGCAAAAAATCCCTGCAATTGACTAGAGCTGTAAACTACTACTGATCTGGTCAACAAACTGGACAATGAAGAATAATATAAGAGCAAAATAACACATGGCACATCTGGGATTAGACCTCTATGCAAAGGAAGTTTGCATACCTCATTCTTCAGTGTCTTGATAAAGCAGTCGAGAGTGCTTTTGTAGGATGAGTCTCCCATCATTCTAGATTTCACCTAGAATGTAGCATTCAGGATCAGATCAGTGACTAATACCAATAATCAGAAAGAGCTTAACTGAACTAGATGAATATATCATTATGAATAATTTCAGTACTTACTCAATCTAATGTTCAAATCTATAAAGCACAATCATGTATCTTCAGTACAAAAATATCTATTCACCACAAATTCTTTAACAGGTATGATTTTGATTACGTTTTGCAGAACTATCCAAGAAAAAATTCACAACCAGATAACAGAATATGTTCTTCCTAAGAAGTCCCTCAACTTTAGAAAACATCACACTCAAGATGATTATCATTCACATATTTTAGTGCACCTAAAAGAACAACAAATAACAAACAAGACAAAATTAATGTTGAATGGCATTAAAACAATGATGAAGATGATTGGACTTTATTATGAGATGCCCAAAAATGTGCTCTCATTCTGAAAGGCAATAATGTAGGCAACATGGCAAATAATATATACCACATCAATGGGAGAACCAATACAGACTGCAAAAAATCCAGCACCCAGACCAGCTAGTAGATGAGTAAAAACATTATCACTGAATCCTGGAATTTGCAAAATTGTCTGCATAAGTAAGTGAGAATTAAGATATTACTGATCAATTAAGTAGATAAGTATTATAAAACCCAATGGAAAATGATGAAAGTTCAAGCAAACAGATCAAAAATAAAAAACCAGACCTGTTTCACTTGATCATAACTGGCAAGCTCAGCAGCATTTATAATAGCATTTCTTGCTATATTAGGCCCAAGTCCTGTCCACAAAGCTGCTAATCCTTCCTGATTTGGAGAAAACAACCGTATAAGAAAAATGAAAACTACATATAAAAGGCTGCCACAAGCTATAACAAACCGACCTGTCTAACTATTGCAAGATAAGCATCCAAGGCTCCAGCATACCGTCCAGGCACCCCAGCCGGCAACTTCCCTTCAGCTTGAAGCCTAACTTTGACAAGATCAGTTGGATTAGCAACCATAATTCCTATAGCACCTGTTTAGCAAAAAGAAACACTTCAAATACAATTTCTTTTTGATAATGCATTTTATCTGCATCCCCCTAGAAATCGAATCTACAACTACCTGGCGCTAGCGTTGACTCCGATGAGCTACAAACCCACTAATAATTCTACCATTAATTCAACTCGAACTTACCATCCGTCACCAAATGCACTTACCGGTTAACAAAGCCGCAAGAATCTTAAGATGCAACGGAATATCTCCACCAAAATCACCACCAACAAGAAAACTCTTTATCTAAACACAAGAAAAACACATTATACACTTAATCAATTCCCACAAAAAACTAACCAACCAATCAATCAACAACACAGATCGAACAAAACCCAATTCAGACAACTTACAGGCTCATACAATCCAACTCTCAAGCCGCCATAAATAAACTGCCTATGCAAACCAGCAGCCATCCCTTTCCACAATGCGGATAAACCCTCCTCTCTGGCAATAGTAGCTACAGTCCCCAACAACCCTCTATACTTAGGCACATTCCCAGATTCAACCGTTTTCCTCTGAAGCTGTAGTCTCACTTTAGCTGTATCCAACGGAATTGTACACAACTGAAAAATACACTTACACATTAATATATAAACCATATCATTAACATAACTAGGCAAACAGTGAAAGAATTACCTCAGCAAAACAAGACGCAAATGCGCTGCAGAGGAAAGTTTCGATGAAGGAAATGTGAGGTCTGGGATCTGCCATCGTGAAGCATCAAAAACAAATTTGAGAGGAAATGTGGATCATTTGGTGTTATAGATTGTGGAATTAGGGTTTGAAAGTGACAGTGAGCATGATTGAATAGCTGATTTTGGATTTGATTTGTGCTTTATTTGTTTTCCTTCCGTTTTACTTTATTATTTTTTGCAGTTGACATGCGTTTGGTGGTTGGGGTTTCAATAATTATAATTTTCTAGGTTGTTTATAAGTTGGTTATCTGACTGGAATAATTAATTTTCAGGGTTATATAGTGATGGCGTGATATGGTGTTTTATTGAATATGCTCATGAAATACTCTTTTCTTCTTTTTAATTTTGTAGTTTTATATACAGATTAAAAAATATAATAAATAAAATGTAAAATAATTTATTTAACTGTTACTAAAAATTTAAGATAATTGATTGAGATAATTAAATTATTTTAAATAAAATATAATAAAAACTTAAATTGATAATTAAAAAAATTAATACTAAATTAAAAATTAAAACAATAAATGAAATATAAAAAATAATGAAGAAGAAGATTTTTTAAATTTTAGTTTATGGGCGTACTTTGTCGGTTTGCTCCTTCTACATTTTTTTTTTAAATAAAATTTAAGGGAATGGTACCCATTGCAACATTAGGAAAGCCACCAAATTTAAAGCAGCATACGAATGTCTTATCATTACCGTTAAACGAGATAATTTATTTATAACGATTGTGACAATGATTAAAGTTGGATCAACCTTGCCAGAAGATAATCACATATTAAAACAGCAGTTTAGATATAGCTATCTCAGGGATTATGTTCATAAAACATTCCACAAGAATCTTCCCGTTAACTAAAACCTAAGACACGTTTTTTTTTTCTATATGTACTTTTTTTTTTGACATAAACCGAGTTCATTAACTTGAATCAAAAGCCTGTGCGGCTTGAATACAATGTGGAGCTATGAAACCCCAAACATGGCGACCTGGTTTGAATCCCTCAGCTCGAACAAGAGAATGTGCTGAGTTATTCGCAGATCTCCGAATAAATACAACTCTTATATTCTCAAGAGTTGATAATATATCTCTACAATCATGAACCAACAAGCCAAAATAAGAATTAAACAATCTGGTTCCATTTATGGCCTTGACAGCAAACAAGCAATCAGACTCCACTGTGACCTTTGTCAATTTTTTGTCCTTTATCCATGTTAATGCCTCCCGAATGGCCATAGTTTCTAGGATAGTCGGATCACATAATTGGGGAAAGTTTGCTACATTCCCGCCAAGGAAACGACCTGTGTGGTCTCGTCTAATCATTGAGCATCCTCCCGAATTCGAGAAGACGGCAGCATCCACTGAACAAGAGAGCCACCTTCTAACGGTTTCTGCCACAATTGGTTTTCTGTAGGCTGTGTCTCCATAGGAGATTCAAGAATTCCAGAGCTGCAATGTCTCCATGCATTAAGTTGTTGTAGACTTTTGTGGATTATGCTCCTCACACTCGACCTCTTTCTCTCCCAAACTATATTATTCCTGTTGTTCCAGAGGCCCCAGCACAAAGCTACAACTTCTCCCCATCTGCTCCGATCTGCCATGTGAAATCGTTCTTTTAACCACTCTAAGAACGACATCTCCTGTGGAAAAAAACCGCCTAACCCAGATTGTACCCAGACATCATATACCACGCTGCAAGTCACTAGAATATGGACCACCGATTCATCCTCTTGATTACAAACTGGGCAGATTCTAGTGACATTAATACCTTTTTGCTGCAGTCGATATCTTGTAGGGAGCACATTGCTCGCTGCCCTCCAGAGCATATTGATCATTTTAGGTGGGGCTTTTATTTTCCACAAGTTCTTCCAAACCACGTCAACAGTACCATGCAACGTTGCATCATTGTTGTGCAATTGTTCACAGCCAGACTTTACTGTATATTCTCCTGTGGAATCTCCAAACCAGCACCAACTGTCGGCCATGTCTCTATGGCTTAGTGGAATTGCAAGAATGGTGTTGCTATCTTGTTCATTGAAAAGCGATCTAACTAGGCCTTCATTCCAGGACCTAATCGAAACCCTCTGATATTAAGTCTTTAACTTTCAAATGTTCAAGTCCTGCAATTGTTGCCGTAGTCACCTTTCCATTACTATCCCCTGGTATCCAAAAATCGGTCCACACATTGATGTGAAGACCTGAACCCACTCGCTTCCTACAACTCCTTCGTATTAGCTCACTACCATGCCATATACTTCTCCAGATATAACTTGGAGAGTTTCCCAAATCTGCTTCCATGATGGATTTTCCAGGAAAATACTTTGCTTGTAGAATCCTAGCCATAAGGCTTTGTTGATTGGTTAAGAGCCTCCATCCATGCTTAGCCAAAAGGGCTCTATTGAATTGCTGCAGATCTCTGAAGCCTATTCCACCATAGTCCTTGCTCTCACACAGCCTCTCCCACCTCATCCACTTAATACCCTTGCTATCACCTCCTCCTTTCCACTAATATGCATTCATAACTTTATGCAATTCATCACATATTGTGCCCGGTAGTAAGTATAGGCTCATTATATACGCTGGTAAAGCTTACGCAATTGATTTGAGCAGTACCTCTTTTTCGGCTCTGGATAATCCTCTCCTTTTCCACGCATCGATTCGGCATTTCAGTTTCTCCTTTATGGCTTGGAAAATCTGTCTTTTGTTGTGTCCCACATTAACTGGCATGCCCAAATAAGTGCAAGGGCCTTTATGTTCCTCCACTCCAAGTAATGCTGACAATTCCCATCGTGTATCCTCACTTACATTGCTTCCATAGATAATGGAGGACTTTCTGAAGTTCACCTCTTGCCCGGATGCCTCTTTGTATTCCTTCAGCAGCTTTTGCACTGCAGCAGTATCGTCTTTTGTGGCCCTGAAAAATAGGAAAGCGTCATCCGCAAAGAATATATGAGTAACACTAGGTGCCTGTCTAGCAACCTTGCATCCATGAATTAAGCCTCTTTGCGCATACTTCTGGATAAGAGCAGTGAAACCTTCAGTAGCAATGATAAATAAATAAGGAGATATTAGGTCTCCTTGGCGAAGTCCTCGTTCCGGCACAATAAAATCACTTGTATCTTTGCCCATCACTACCTTGTATTTGACAGACTGCACACACTGCATTATCAAATTAATCCAATCTTGGCAAAAACCCAATGTTATCATTGTTTGTTTCAAAAAGGGCCATTCAAGCTTATCATACGCCTTAGCTATATTTATCTTTAAAGCTGTCAGAGGATGACCAGTACGTCTTCTTTCATTGTATTGAGTATTTCATTTACCACAACGACATTATCTGTAATCAAACGTCCAGCTACAAAACCACTCTGAGTTTCATCAATAACTTCTGGTAAAATTGCCTTCAATCGACCTGCCAACACTTTCGAAACAATCTTGTAAACAATGTTACATAAAGCAATTGGCCTGAGATCGCTCATTGACAGTGGTGTATTCTTCTTCGGAATTAGGACTAATAAAGTATTGTTGACCCCCTCTGGAAATTTACCATCACTTAACCACGTTAAACAGGCTTTTGTTACATCACCGCCCACTATGTGCCAGTACTTCTGAAAAAAAGCTGAGTTAAAACTGTCTTCTCTGGGAGCTTTATCTTTGCACATTGTGAAAACTGCATTCTTGATTTCCTCCTCAGTAAAAGGAGCAATGAGCAATTCATTCTGGTCATCTGAAACTTTTGTGGGTATGCACTGCAAAACTTCATTCAATTCCACATTATTACTCTTGAATAAATTCGTAAAATAAGAGTGAGCCAGATTTGAAAGACCTGTTGGTGTATTGACCCATTGTTCAGTGTCATCTTGGAGCGTTGTAATTAGGAGCTTTTTAGATCTTTTCGATGCGTATTTGTGAAATGCCTTAGTATTAAGGTCTCCATTTTGCAACCAAAACACTTTTGCTCTGTCTCCAAAAGTCTTCCTCACATCGCAGTAATCTTTGAAGCTCCATTTCTGCCTTGCTCAATTCCTCGACTGCCTAGCCCATTCGTCGCCCTTTCAAAGATGCAATTACCAGTTTTTGTTGTTTGATACGTTCTTTGATAAGATGCGATAGTTTCCTTCCCCACTTATCAAGAGCCTCTCCACAACTTTTGAGTTTTTGTTGTACATCTGTGAGAAAATTTATCCCCCAGCTCTCCCTAATTACTTCATTGCAACCTTCTTCTCTCAACCAAGCATTTTCAAAATGAAATTGTCTGGTTTTGGTTATCTGGACATACTTCCGTGGTTCTAATAGTATCGAAATATGGTCTGACGAGGTCTGTGGGATATGAAGGACTCTAGACTGGCTATATCTTTTAATCCAATCCTCCGTCGCAAAAGCTCTATCCAGCCGTTCTTCGATCCAGTTTTGTGTCCCCCTGCCTCTTTCCCACGTAAAGGCCGTACCCATATACCCGAGGTCTACCAATTTGCAATCCTCTATGGCCTTTACAAAACCATGAAACAATCTGTTCGGATGATTTGCTCCTCCACGCTTCTCACTCGGTTTGAGTATGTCATTGAAATCCCCGACTATACACCATGGCAACGTTGATAGTCTAGCCAAGGCTCGAAGAAGATTCCATGAGAGATGTCGATGTGCTCTATTTGAATGACCGTAATAACCTGTTAATCTGTATGGCTCTTCCCCTTCTAATTTGATTTCCACATCAATAAAATGTGCACTATGGCTGAGAACTTTGAGTGTCCCCTCCTTTTTCCACGAAAAAGCCAGTCCAGCACTATGCCCTTGTCTATCTACTGAAAAATAACCCTCATAGCCGAACATGTCTTTTATTTTAAGAACTGAATTCGAAATACAAATTGTTTCAATTAAAAAAACAAAGTCTGGTTTACGGTCTCGGACTAAATCCTTAAGCAGACGAATTGTCGGGCCGTTAGCCAAACCCCGACAATTCCAACTTAAACAACCCATGGATCTAGGCGGGTCTGCAAAGCAGAGCCTGCCTTTGATAAGTTTTTTAGGAGAGAGCCATCAATTTCTTTAGAAGAGCCCACTTCCATTGCCGAATTATCTCCTTGGGCCGCTTCACCAGAGCCCAATCTTTTTCGCTTTGCATCAGTAAAAATTATGTCCTGAAGATCTGCTTGGTCCACGTCATGCATAATCCCGTCACTTTGCATGCGATACTGCATGCTTTCCACATTCTCAGCAGCTTCCTGAATCTTCTCCATAGTAGATTGTGCGCTTATACCCTCCCCTGATTTGGAGGCCTCATTCTTCTCCATTAAGTTCGTTCCATGTTTATTCAATTGCCCCTGATTTTGGGCACCATTATTGGAATTTGATGATTGGCCGTTACTTTCCATAAATTTCGGTTCTGGAAGCAACCACCTTGCCGCAAGATTCGGGTTCATGTTTTTCTAGGTCGGCGCTCGTAATTCCGGACCATATTTCCTCACCATCTGGCCATTTTCCGAGGAGTACTGCTCATTGCAGAACCTCTCACCGTGTCCAATTCTTCCACAGACAAAACAGAAAGTGGGAAGCCTCTCGTACTGTATTTTAACCAACCTCCATTGCCCTCCTTCCTCCTTGATTTTCAGGACACTTTTTAATGGCACTTTGACGTCCAAGCTGATTCGAACTCGCATAAATTTTCTCCATGGTTCCGAATAGTTATTTTGATCAGAGTCAATAAACGTTCCCAGCTTATTAGCAATTCCTTTTGCAACATTCTCTGACATGAAACCAATTGGGAGATTATGTATTTGAATCCATATTTTAATACGATCCAAAGATGTTGATTCTGGATCCTCTCCTGATCGAACTCGTTTGAAAAGCAATACATAATTATCGTAAGCCCAGGGTCCGCCCTCTTCTATGCGCCTGACATCTGCTACATGATTAAATTGGAACAGGAATAATTGCGGCGAGATTTCCTGTATATGAACCCCTTTACCTGGTCGCCAGTTCATAGCCATAACCTCGCTCATTTCATTCAATCTCACTTTTCTATATGTACTTAATCGCATGTAAGATATTTATCGCAAACCAATACACAAGTTGCCGACAATTTTAGACACGAACAGTTTAACTGACATGTTACAAAGTAAAGTGAAGTTAGGCTCGACATAAAAGGACATAAACAAATTAATCCATTTATTTCATTTAAAATTTGTATCATAGACGATTTAATGGCCAATTAACAACAGGACACTGGCAAAATTAACCTGACCAGTATCCACATTCCTACGTTTCTGTCTTCATATTGTATGAAATAAAACTAATATCAAAAATAGAATCATTCAAGGGCATTCGTTTCCACCTTCAACAATCTGAAACTTTCCGTTTGAATGTGAAAACAAGTCGAAATTTTCAGCATAAATAATATGAAGAAAAAGATAACACATAGGGATAAAGCGTAATTCAAATCTGAAACAGATTCTGCACAGCCTTTTCACAGTAAAAAGGGGGAAAAACGAAGGCTAAACTAATAAGCATCCAATGACCAGACAAAAATTGAGAACAAGGGATTGGACTTCGGCAATGTCACATGAAAAATCTCAATCACAGCAAATACCAGATTGTCAGAAACTCGCATTCTTCTCCAATCTCCGAGAAACACTAGCAGTGTATCTGTCTAGTTCAGTCTTACACTGCATGAAAGACACGAGCATCAACTCCATATTTGTGTTCTTATAGATGAAGATTAAACAAATCGAAGCAGCTATATAATGTTACTCTAAAAGAGGTACATACCGCATTTGAAGACTTAACTGTTGAATTCTGAGATGAGATCTTCCAATTCGTCCACGATGACTTTGTGGCAGAAAATATATTGATCCTGATGGACAGTTAAAAACAATTGTCTCGATTATGAGAGGATAGTACATATTATGAACCATTACGTCGTTGAAATATGGTATAATGATGTTACTGAATCTCTATGAAATAAGGGTTATATGAAAATTAAGCTTACCATGGTCTGGACCATTCCTATTCGCTGAGATCTAAACACAGTTACTGTATTAGAGAGATCTAATGCAGACATATCCCCAGAAAGGATTCTCTGGATGGTGTTATGAATTGTGCAGTATGTTCCAGTTCTACCAATACCTGCACTGCAAGAGATAGAGAGGTTGTTTAGACAATTGTGGATAGCAACGATGCCTACCATAAAGAGCAACAAGCTGGAGTTGAACCTGCAGTGGACCACCAACGGACCAAGGCTGGGGGGTATGTGATACATTCTTCTCAAAATTTCACGCACAGCAAGTGTATCCTTTGGAACTCCATGGTCAGGCCATTCAGGATACTGAATATGCAGTACATGGTTTGGTGGCTCCTCCGTCTACAATCAAGCACAGCAGAACAGACCAAAAGAAAAAGTTAAATCTTTCTATCATGAGATAAGGTCAATGCAAAATAGGCAACAAACAGAAATTTTTTAGTAATATTGTGCAATGTCAGAAATAAATCTCGAGCAGACAACTGACTAGATTATATATAAACTGCACATCCGCATAATGCAGTATTTTCCATTTTTGAAATCAATGAGCATTATTATAGAATCACCTAATATGGAGAAAATGAAGATCAATACATAAGACAATATAAAAAGCTAATCTTACTTCCAATATGCATAATTATTGACCTTGGATTTAAATTAGAACAGTGGGAAGCCTAGGTTCAAGGTTGCATAAGCCATTTAGAGGGAAAGCCCACAAACTATATTCACTATATGATTGCAAGAAAATGCATCATACTCTAAAATAAACAATAAAATCTTGCATCATCCCTCACTTGTAGGTTGTAGCTTCTGTAACATTGCCAAAACACACTAGCAAAGCTTACCTCTTTGTAGCCGACTTCTAAGTTGCGCAGTACTAATGAAGTTTCTGTAGTTCTAATCCATTTAGTGACCAAAGAAATGTTTCCAAATTCTCTAGGTCCATCTTCTGCTTGAAAATAGTCTCCGCATTTCACCATTTGCAGCTAGCAATTAAAAAAAAAAAGGATTTCATAACAAGACTGGAAATACAAAACTTACTGATTATTCAAGAGAAAGCCATAACAAGTCAAAACCAGCTTAACAATGCAACAGAGGATAAAAGTGTATTTTCCTGGCTCAATGAGTAGTTTGCCACTAGTTCTCTACATGATAAACACGACAAAAGAAGTGATTTTTTCCTAAACCAGTTTGTTAATGCACATCTGATAACCTTTTTATGTTGGAAAACAACCAGGCACAAATGATTCACATTGCACAGTAATAAAGATTCATCTAATTAAACAAAACAATACAAGCTGAGATTAAGTCAATTAAAAATTTTTGTATCTAACAAAAAGCTAAAAAAAAAACATAATTCAACAAAACAAGAATCTTTCCAACAAGTTGGCCAAGCATGCTTCTTATAAAGAAAGGGTAGCATCTATCAATCCAACAACTATTTAAGTTGCATACAAGTATTCAAAGTTGCATACAAGCGTTCAGAGTTCATAGATAATATAAATTACACAAGACTTGACATACTGCAGTACCTTATAATCATCAACAAGTCGAGTCAGCATTATCACCACAGGGCAATGGTACTGGATAACCATCTCCCAGAAATCCTCGTAGGTGTGTGGCAATGGACCTTGGGTTGCTATAAATTGAGAAATGTTTTCAGATGAAGATGTCTGCAAGATTTAATTGTCCGAAGATGACATCAAGGGTACTTTCAATTAACTGATACAGATTTACAGAAGATAGCTGAATCAATCATAGTAGTTAAAACTGAACCTTAACAAGGCTTGCATTGATGTAACCTTTTGCTGATGGTCTATAATCTTTGCAAGGATTGACAACAACCCTATTTTGGTCAACTGTAATGAAAAAGAAGTACACATAGGTGAATCAAGAGAGCCAAATTGAAACTTTAGTTTGTATGTTAATAGATAAACGCTTACAAGGAATGACATCCAGGTAGCGGTTTTTACTCAAGTTAACGTCATCAAGAGCCACCTTGCAGTTCCTTGCCATCTCAGAGGGTGTTGTTCTGCGAGCCTGCAATCACTAAATCAGAATTCAAAATATTTTTACTAACTCAAACATAGCATTAATTTTCATAACATTTTTATTTAGACACTTTGTACTACGAATTTGAAGAATGCAAATTTTGAACCTGCAATTGAGCAAACTCCTGAGTAATTCTCTGAGGTGAACTAAGCTTTTCCTTGAAGAATTGTAGCGCCTCTGAGCAATACTTATACTGCTCAGGGGACAGAGAAAGCTTTGGTGGAAAATCCAGAGAAAATTCAAAATGCTTAGAATCGGAAGAGCTGCTGACTGGAGGTAGACTCCCAGAGGAAGAGGATGCCATGGCGGAATTTCTACGCCGGAGCGACCGCGTACGAGATGAAATGAGGTTTCCCAGCTGTCTCAATTCTAAAATTTGCCTTATCCTTCCAAAGTCCCTCGTTTTTCGAGCTCTACGCTTTCGGTTGGTCTCGGATTTCGCTAGGTTTGGTAAAGGTGAAGTGGCGAAACACGAACAACCTTTATAGGCAAATGCCAGATCAAAACTTGGCCAAAATCGAGGCAGTGTTTGATTGATGATGATATTTCTCAAAAGAAATCACCTAAAACACCAAACGCCGCCAACTTCAAATGTTTAAAATCTCACAAAACATCATACTCATCAAATCTTAACTAAAGCTTATGCTACTTCAATTCACCAACAAATATAAAATCAGATTATTGAAACACTAATCTTTAAGACAATTCTGAGATCTAAATCAGTAAGAGTACAAAAACTAATCCGTTAGGATAAAAAAATCAACTGCTAAACAGAAAGATTTAACTGACCTCATCTATGACCAGAACCAGGCTTCTCCAACAATCATGCAGTCATCTGTTTCAATAATTTCACTTCTTTTCTTGGTATATCAACGGTTTGGATCCGTCATTTTCTTGAAGAGCTGTAATCTGACGGTTGATGATTCAAACTGCTGATGAGCATTTAATAAGTGCGAGATGCACAGGGGGCAAATGGGAAATTACTATGCAGAATTATTTTTGTTTTCTTTTTATTTCTTTTGTTATAATTCACGCAAAAGAAACCCCACCGCAGTTGGAACACGTGGACAATGTATTTTGGACGAGTCATACTCATTTTTTTAATTTTTAATTTTCTTTATTTTTTCTTTAAGATTGATCTTGAACTATTTTTTTAAAATGTGAATAAAATTTCAAAATATTAACTGTATAAAAAGTGCGATTCTTAATGAAATTTTGTGTTTTTAACAAAATTAAAAGGTGAGACTACTATTATAATAATACTAAAAAAATTGACGTAAAAAAAAACGGTATTTTGTCTTCTTTGACAGTTCTCTCTCTCGTCACTTTGACGTGATTTTCACTACTTTATTATTTTCTTAAAAATCGTCTTTTTGCATGGCTTCTACTTCACGTACAACCACGGCTTCGGCTGAAGATGAAGTTGGAAACGTTACTGAGAACTTTAAGGATTTCATGCTGAGTGAGAAGGATGGAACACCTGTTATGGTGATCCCGGATGAACTGACGGAGGAAACAAAAGTGGATCTCCGGTGGGCTATTGTTGGGCGATTTACTGGATTTGGATTACAAACGGAGGCTATGAAGCAAACAATGGCATTAGTGTGGCAACCTGGTTATGGAGTATTTATTGATGAGATCGGACCAAACAGGTTTCTGTTCCAGTTTGGACACGAAGCGGATGTTCGTAGGGTGATGGATGGGGGTCCATGGACATTTAACAACCACATACTCGTCTTTCGACGAGTGCAGGAGGGGGAGGAGCCCAAGGATATTCCATTGGAAAATATGTTTATTTGGTTGCAGATACATAACATTCCAGCTGGATATCGGTCAGAGCGCATTGTGCGTAACATTGCTGCATTTGCAGGAGAGCTTATGGAAATGGATGAGGACAATTTTATGGGACATTGGCGAAGCTACCTTAGAGTTCGTATACAAGTTCCGGTAAACAATCCGCTGAAGCAAAGGCTCATTTTGGCTCCGAAAGAAGGGCAGGGGAAGGGGACAGAATTGACCTTTCACTATGAACGACTCCTGACTTTCTGTTTAAGCTGCGGGAGAGTTGGGCATGGGGAGCGGTTCTGTCCTTCGACATTCGGTGAGGACGATGGAAGGGCTAAACGGAACTACTCACCTGAAATCCGCGCACGAGGACGTTCTAGCCAAGTCAGGGAGGTTGGTGCACAATGGATAAGGAATGTTCCTTGGTTAATGGGAAATTCAAACTCCAAATCCGGAAAGGAAGATGATACCGTGATTGGAAGGAGTGATAAGGTAAGTGGGAGGGTCATAGGGGAAAATTTGAATGCAAATAAGGCAATATATCTGGCAGAATATGAGGATGGATTGAAGTTAGCAGTTGAGAAAATTAGGGAAGGAATCACACCGGAAGATCATACAAGTGATTGCATAGTTGTAGGAGATATTAAAAGAAGAAGAGCTACAACAATAGGTCAGATGGAAATGGATGGACCTAGTGACATGGAAGTGGGCTATTTTAATGACCATAATGACAGCCAGATAACGGCGGGTTCTGCTAGTCAGGCCCGCCGAGCCCAATGAGTTGCTTAAGTTGGAACTGTCGCGGGTTGGGCAACCCGGAGACAGTTCGCTCGTTAGCGGACATGGTTCACGTTTGTAAGCCCGAGTTTATTTTCTTACTTGAAACTTTTTCTGGTTATAATAAAATTTCAGAAATAAAAAAATTATTGAATTATCAGGGGTGTTTTGGAGTCAGTTCCGTAGGACATAGAGGAGGATTAGGTGTTATATGGAGACACAAGGATCGAGGTCAGGTGACAGCTTTCTCTGACAGATATATCGATATGCTTATAACTCTACCCAATGAAGAACATTACAGAATGACACTTTTCTATAGTTATGCTGATAGACGCAAAAGACACAGGTCTTGGGACTTGCTTCGGAGGCTAAATCAACAATCGTCCTTACCATGGGTCATCTTGGGAGACTTTAATGAGTTGTTGTCACACACGGAAAAACGAGGGAGTCATGCCCATCCTACAAATCTTATGGCAGCATTCCAGAGTGTAGTTACAGACTGCAATCTCCAAGACTTGGGTTTTTCTGGCCATCCTTTCACGTGGGAGAAATCTCGAGGTACATCTCGGTGGGTGGAGGAGAGGCTTGATAGGTGTCTGGCGAATAATGCATGGAGAGAAAGATTTGGGTTAGCAAAGGTCACTCACTTGTCTTATTCTACGTCTGACATTCTCCAATTCTGTTAGAGATTTTTAAGTTTGATCAAAGATGAGGTGAACGACGATTTCGGTTTGAGAATGCATGGTGTGAAGAAGAAGAATGTCGTAGAGTGGTATGTCATAGTTGGGGACAGGAAACGAGGCAACCAATAGGAGAAAAGCTCCAGTTATGTGCACAGAAACTTGACAATTGGGGACGCCAGCTCAGATTCAAGTTCAGAAACCAGATTAGAGAGGTGAAGAAGCTAATCTGTCGGTACAAGGGTAGACGGGATTCCTCGGCAATAACTATGCTGACAGAGAGTGAATTGAAGTTACAAAACTTGTTGTTCCAAGAAGAGCTATACTGGAAGCAAAGAGCAAAATTATTTTGGCTTCGAGCGAGGGACTCAAATACCAAAGCGTTTCACAGAATGGCTAATGGGAGGAAAAAGATGAATACTATTGTCAAGCTAATTACGGAGTCCGGTGATGTGGTGACCGACAAGGAGGGAATCAAAGGTGTGGTTTTGAATTATTTTACTAACCTATTTCTCAGTTCTACAGGCCAGGGAGAGGAGATCTTCAACAGCCTTGAACCAAGGGTGAATGATGAGCAAAACCAAACTTTAATGCGGGAAATTACAATGGCAGAGGTGAAAGCAGCAGTTTTCTCGATGCATCATGACAAATCTGCTGGGAGTGATGGATTTGGTCCAGGGTTTTACAAACAATTCTGGGATATAGTTGGGGAAGATGTCACAGAGGCATGCAGGATGTGGTTCCAGGAACAACATTTCCCAGAATGACTTAATGACACACATATTGTGTTGATTCCAAAGCGCCAAAATCCAAATAAAATGTCTGATCTATGACCAATTTCATTGTGCAATGTCATCTATAAGATCCTTGCAAAAGTGTTGGCGAACCGTTTAAAACAACTGCTGCCAAACTTGATTTCGGAGAGTCAGAATGTGTTTGTAGCTGGAAGGCATATAACTGATAGTGTGATCATTGCCCATGAGGTTACCCATTTCCTAAAAAGGCAAAGAAAGGCAAAAAAAGGTCATGCCGCATTCAAACTAGATATATCAAAAGCTTATGGTAAGCTTGAATGGCCATTTCTGGAAGGTATGCTAAGGTGCTTGGGCTTTTGTGAACGGTGGGTTAATATGATCATGGTATGCGTGCGTAGTGTCAGGTTTCACATCCTTGTTAATGGAGAACTTACAGGGCAACTTATACCGCAAAGAGGATTAAGACAGGGTGATCCACTTTCGCCTTATTTATTTATATTATGTGCTGAAGGATTCACATCTCTCTTAAAGAAGTATGAGGCTAAGGGTTGGATTCATAGGTGCAAAGTTGCTAGGGGAGCTCCGACTGTGTCCCACCTTTTCTTTGCGGATGACGCGTATTTATTTTTCAGAGCAGATATCCAGGAATGTAGAAGAATCAAGCAGGTTTTATCTTTCTATGAAGAGGCTTCTGGATAGGCTGTGAATTTAAATAAATCGTCCATATCGTTTAGTTCTTGTGTTGCACTAGAAACTCGGACACAATTATGTAATGATTTGGAGGTTTGTGAGATGGCAAATGAGGGAAGCTATTTGGGGATGCCAGTACATGTCGGCAGACGGAAAAGGCCAATGTTTGCATATATTCGCGACAGGGTTCAGAAAAGGATTCAAACATGGAGCGCTCGACCTTTATCTCGGCCAGGCAAGGAGATCATGATTAAAACCGTACTTCAGGCAATGCCAAATTATATAATGAACTTATTCCTTCTGCCGGATAGTACTTGTGATGAATTAGAGAAAGTAATGAACGGATATTGGTGGAGCAATGGAGGAGGGGGTAAAGGGATCCGGTGGTTTGCGTGGGACAAACTGTGTGATAAAAAAAACACAGGTGGCATGGGTTTCAGGAAATTAAAAGATTTTAACATGGCCATGGTAGCTAAGCAAGGATGGCGCTTACTAGCTGAACCCAGCTGCTTAATGGCAAGGATTCTTAAATCCAGGTACTTTAGCAATACCGATTTTATGTCTGCGCCATTAGGTGACAATCCAACATACATATGGCGGAGTATATGGCAAGCTCGAACAGTACTGGAGAAAGGTTACAGATGGCGGATTGGCGATGGGTTAAGTGTTAAAGTATGGGGAATGCCATGGCTTATGGATGAAAACCAACCGCATGTTGTTTCACCAATGCCCCCAGATGGTGAAGGAATACTGGTGCAACAGCTGATGAATGACACAGGCACTGATTGGGATATTCCCAAAGTTCGTTGTACATTGAGTGCGAAGGATGCAAGCAAGGTTCTGAGTATACCACTAAGTTATGGGCGTCGACCAGATAAAATTATATGGTTCCCGGATTGTAAAGGTTCATATACAGTTCGTTCGGGGTATGGCACCTTGCGGGCAGGAACTGTATCTACGAATAGTGGTGAGGATGTAGAGCTATGGAGAGAAGTTTGGCATATCAAAGCTCCCCCTAAGATGATACACTGTCTCTGGCGAGCAATGAGATCTTGTCTTCCAACAAGAAAGGCACTAAGCAGGAAGCAGGTTCCATTAACCACTGCATGCCCTTTCTGTCACCTGAACGAGGAATTTGACTTGCATTGTGTTGGTTACTTGTTCATTTGCAAAGGAGGTATGGACTAAATCTGGAATTGGTTTCTTTTTGGGCAATGTGGTAAGTGTTAAAGAATGGGTTCGTCTAATGTTGAAGATGGTGGCACGGCAGAACTGGAACAAAATAGCAGCAATACTATGGGGCATATGGTACAGCCGGAACCAGCTTATATGGGAGAAGAAAACACCCAACGCAAGACATGTTATCCACAGTAGTCTGGGGCTGCTTCAGGCCTGGATTGACGCGAGAACAAATGAGAAGCTACATGAGGATAAAAGGCACAAGGATGTAGGAAAATGGCAACGTCCTCCTGTAGGATGGGTAAAGTTTAACGTTGATGGTGCGATTTTTGAGTCATCGGCAGCTGTTAGCCTCGTGGGTAGGGATGCTGGAGGGAGGTTCATTGGTGGCTATGTTAAGCCAAATTTACTCTGCAGAAGACCTGATTTGGTGGAGGCAGTAGGAGTCCGAGAGGCTTTAAGCTGGGTTCGTGATCAACGCCAGAGCAATGTGTTGGTGGAGACAAATTGCCTTAAAGTGTTCCAGGCCATTGAATCTGACGAGGTCGATGATTCCTATTTTGGTTCTATTATTGAGGATTGCAAGTTCCTTTTAACAACTCTAGTATGCGTACGAGTTGTGTGGTCAAAGAGATCTGCGAATATGGCAGCTCATCAGTTAGCTAGGGCAGCCTGTTCTATGTCAGGTTTCCACATTTGGGGTTATTCCCCTCCAGAATGTATCCGAGCAACTTTGATTCATGAAATAATATAAGACAGCTCGTTTTCGTCAAAAAAAAAGTTGGTCCAAGCAAAAAAAAACTAGCTAATTTTCAAAATCTATGAAATAGTTCAACAAAATAAAGTCTGATTTAGCTCGTGTTTAGCAAAAAACGTTTTGTTCGAAGTATGATATTAGGTTTACTTTTTTTAGTCTAATTTGATGATGAACGTTTCCACTATAGCTTGATATAGAATTTGTGGT
>CANYCX010145158.1:0-11052 GCA_948193385.1 Breynia disticha f. nivosa
GAGGAACTTAGGTAGTGGAGTAGGTGTTTGATCCGAACCACTCTATATCCTGTGTCGTTTTATTTTTATTTTCCGCAAAAACTCTCAAACCTTATTAGCTCTATTCAACCCCCCCCTTCTAGAGCTAATCTTATTCCTACACCACGTTTTGCTGAATTCTTGTGTTGTCTTTTATGTGTTTTTGCTGTTTATTTCTGTCGCCATAAGTTATTAGACACAGAAAAAACCCAATAAGTTCCATACTATGTAGCAATGTAAAATTGGTTGCTACACAACAATAAAATATCTATCAGAAATAGCGGCAAAATTTCAATTGCTAAGTAGTTATAAATTTTCAACGGCTTATTTCCATGAAAAAATCAGTGACCTATTCTATCACAATATAATTAGCAATGAACCTCATTGCATCATTCATCTTCCATCATAAGATTCATCATTGATTCCTTGACGTGACGTATTTGGTTTTTTTGTGACAGATTTGTGTCGTCGTTGATCTCCTTGTTTTCACGTAATGACATTTTTTTTAAGAAACTTGCTCCAAAATAGAATTCATGTTGTTGAAGTATCATCTTTCTTGTACAAATAAAATGAACTTGTAAAATTTTTATTGTTATTTTATTTATTTTTCTTCAATAAAACACTCGAAAAGACTACTTATGACTCAAAAATTTCTTTGAAATTATAACACTTCGCAAGATTTTTTTTTATGAAGTGTGAATCTAGGTTAATAGATTAAATTAAAATTAATTTAAATTTTTTCTTAAATATTAGCACAATTTCTATAAGAAATGTAAAGTAATTTTAAGTATTTTCCATCTATATATAGCACGTTAAAAATATAAGTTAGAAAGCAATTGACATCCTAATTGTATGGATCTTAGTGACCTCATGACTTTAGTCCTGACATCGGACTACCTGGAAAAACGATTGATTGCAGCGTACATATATATGGTTCAGATTGACCAAATGATAGGATTAAAAAATAACTATTTTTTACAAGATATTTCATCACTAACTAATGAATCTTTTCAAACATTGCAAGGCAATTGATGTATGGAAGTTCAACCGACAATGCTCAACGAATAGATACGTGTTGATGAGCAAACATCTATCCAGAGTTTGAAAAAGTTTCGTGATGGTGCTGCTGAATTGTTCTGAGGGTAGATATAGATATTTAAGAAGCATAACTGAAGAAGGCAACAACGATTGCACAACGTGCATATGCACCTGGTTTCTCTGACATGATTAGTAATATTGATTTCACGCACTAGCAGTAGAGAAATTGTCTAATTGCATGAAAACGGAAATTCATACGAGGCAACCATAGCATTCCAAGTATCATATTGATTGATAGCAAGCGTAGATTTATGAATATGACACTTTTTAAAAGTAGTGGTGTCAAATTTAAAACCTAAAGATCATGAAACTAAAAATTAGCATTCATTTCATAAACATGTATATTATTAGAGCACACCTGATTGTGCATTCATTAAATTATTTAATGAATGAAAGTGAAAACTAAATAGAGTTAAATATAAATCTTATAATTACTTAATTTATTGAGAAAGAATTAGAGTGGAAAGAGCAAACTATATAATAAAATTGACTAAAAAACTCAACAAAACATAATCGGAATCTAAAAATTGGCATGCATTTCATTAACTTGCATATAATTAGAGCACGATCAATTATTTATATTTATTTAATTAAAAAGAGAATAAAAAAACAATAAATAGATTGGTTAGAGTGAAAGAGGAAGGACCTAAATAAAAATTAAGTAAACGATTTATAACTTTAAAGTAAAAGGAAAAAATTCTTTATAAAACACCACACTTACCCAATCCTTTCCCATTCTAAGACCTAAACACTTTCCTTTTATACCTTCAACTCCAAAAATTTATCCTCCAATGTTTGAAGAGGAAAACAAGTTGAAATTGCTAAGAAATCAAGGTAACTTTTCATGTTAGAAATTCCAGCATTTTGCAATGAAATCTTTTGATTTTTTTTAAAAAAATACTTCCTGGACGATTTAGAAGCTAAAATTTTTATGTCAATTGGTTGAAGATGTTGTGAAATTTAGAAAAATATTCCCAGATGCATGAAAGAATCACAAAGTAGGTTGTTTAACTTTTGCAAGAACAAAGCTTTGTTTCTTAACAAAATTCAAACTCTCTATTTGTGAAGGCTGGTTCTCCTTGTTTCGAAATGATAATTGAATAAAAGAGTATTTTATGAAAACTAGAGGATGTCAATACAATTTTTCAACAATAATCTATTAAAAAGCATTTGAAACTAGAGAAAAATCGAGGAAATGTCAAAGTAGGTGAGACAGAGGATAAAGAAAGAGGCAAGATTTTATCCTTATTTGAAAAATTTATTCTAAAGTGAAAAGGAGGAGTTAGGAGAGATTTCAAATCTCTAGATGAACTATAATGTATCTATAAGTGAGAAAAATTTGTCCAAATGCTTAAAGACATTATTTTCTAAATAGGGCAAAAATTTAGTAGTTCTATCAAAATATTTTGTTACATATGAAACTATAATATAGAGTCAAGATAATAAATTGACACAGAAGACTTATTTTTAGTATGTATAAAGAATTTTAAACCCTAAAAAATACGGAGTCAAAAGAGTTAAATTGAGAGAGTTATGATCATCCAAATTTGGCTGAATAATATTGGGTAAACACTAAATGGTCAAATGCATAAGCATTTCATTCATTCATCACATTTTATTACATCGTTGCATTTTATATGTATTGAAAGACATTGAATTATGTATAGGATCTAAAGTTGGTTCACAGGAGAGAGATACTGAGCACCAGACAAAGTATTTTTTTTAACTCAAGTAAGTATAATCCTGAGAATGAGTTCGCAGATGAATTTGCTTAATTTATAAATGTTTTATATGAATGCTATAGCATATATTGGATATTGAGATTGATGATGAATACTAGATAATTACTAGAGTGTGAGTTATTGATATGGCAAATAGGAGTTGCACCATTGCACTGTTACCTATAGTTGAATTGTTGTTGTGAGCAATGAATTGTTTGCAATTGTTATGCAATTGTTTTGAATGATTTATTTGATGTTTGGTATGCTAAAAATTAGCAAAGGTCATGTCAAATTTTCTATAGAATGTTAATACAATGGTTGATTGATGCTATGTGTATTTATTTTGTCAAACTTAATAGAGGAATGTGGCTACTTGCAAGGATCTAGAGTTAAGATCTTCGAATCTAAAGTATAAGATCGTTGGATCTAGAATGAAATTAAAGATCAAGTTATCTTATAGTTAAGCCTACGGGATAAAGTTGAAACTGAAATTTAAATCTAGGGAAGATCCTTTAGCAAGGTCAGAAAAGAAAAGAGAAAAATAGAGCATATGAACGAATGTATGTATCTTAGAGTTTTGAACATGGAACATTTAGAGATTTTCACGTTTACATAGGTTGGCCAGCTGTCACCCGAGTAGCCCTCTCTCTCACACCTTTTGCATTGTACATATGTTTGACACTTGTAGAGAATGATGTGTTGAATCCTTTTATATGTAAATTAATGTATGTTGATATTTTTGTATTACTTATATCACAATTGAATTGTTTTACGAATTGAATAATGATAAATATAATAAGTCAAAAATATTTTTTTCTGTTAGTGTCAACAAATAAAATGAATATAGACAGATAGATTAATCAATAAATATTAATAAAATGTTAAAAACTGGAATTGACAAAAAAAAATATAAATTATGTTTTTAATATGTAAATAAGAGGCTAAATTGAGTAAGTTGATTTTAATTAGAGATATAAAAATAGTAGATTAGGATGTTTTAAGTGGGGTCAAACAACGACATCAATGAGCTTAACCAATCAAACTTATTTAATGACATCCTACAAGGAAGGTCTCCTAAAGCGGACTTTTTTGAGAATGATTGATATTACCATTCAGAATACTATTTGATTGATGAGATACATTTGGAGTGTGGTTCTTCTGTTAAAAGCTACGCCTGACCTTCATTTAGTATTATAATCAAAGCCAAGATCATGAATAAAGGATGTCAAAGGAGCTTTTGTGGTCATGCAATAAAGGATGTCAACAAAGATGGACAATTGTTCAAGGTCTAAATCAATCACAATATAAGAACAACATTAAAAACATCCCTACTCACTTGCATCATATTGCATAACATAATTGTAGAAAAAGAATTTGAGCATGTCTATGCAAGAGAACAGGTGGAAATTCCAATTGATGCCACCCAAGATCCCAAAAAGGAATTTTTACACTTGATTCAACTTAAAGGGACTTGCGTAATTGCCACACATTTATTATCTTCATTCAAACCTAGTTGAGTATCTATGAACCAAACACATTTAGAATGATAATTAAACTATTTTTTTAATTAATATGATATTACCTAAAATTACTATTTATTATTACCAAGTAGTCGTAATATTTTTTTTGCCAATAAAATCTTCTTCTTGCATTTTCTCTCCTTACCCTAACACATTTGTTAAGTAAACACTCTCTTCAAACACATGACATTATTAAACAATAATTTAATATACACGAATCTTGTCCATATAAAGAAAAATATCAAATTTATTATGTAGTGCATTAGTGAAGAATATGGTTGTTAATTTGAGATGAAACCCTTCTGAAATATCTGAAAAAAAAATTAAAAATCAAACCTCTCAAAGAAAAGTTGAATTGGATCAACTATTATACACTATCTAAGCCTTGAACTCATCAATGAACAACTACAACATTGACCTCAAAAAACATTCAAAATAAAAGGATTAACATTAAACATATCATATTTAATAATTATATCTTTGTTTATTTGATGTGATGTCATTTGTTAATATAATATTTATTTGTAATAATATAATTTTTTTTACCAATATTTTTTAATTGATATTTATTTTCATTAATATAATAATTTTAATTAATTTAATAAAAATAAAACCTACATATTTAAAATTAAATTATAACATAGAATTTGAATTGTTAATAGGAGTTGTATTCGAGTTATATTTTTCATTATTATAATTAGACGATCACAAGGTTACTATAATAATTCAATAATAAAAAAAGTTATAAATAAGGCGCTTTGTTTGGTTTCCAACTATAGGTAATGTACAATAATCTTAAAATTTGAAACAGCATGAGTTTGAGATACTGCAATTTTTGCCCTATTAACTATCAAAATATCTTAAGTGAAGGATGTTGGACCAATAATAGTGAAAATTAATGAAATTATTCCTATGTTTTGATAATATTAGAAAATAATGAACTTGATAAAT
The DNA here is from genome assembly GCA_948193385.1 of Breynia disticha f. nivosa. NCBI lineage: Eukaryota > Viridiplantae > Streptophyta > Magnoliopsida > Malpighiales > Phyllanthaceae > Breynia > Breynia disticha. The sequence goes on from CANYCX010145158.1 coordinate 5,309, forward strand.
ATTGATTTCAGGATTTAAGACAATTAATGGATGATTCAAGATTGGAACCAAAATAAAGAGACGCTCAAAATATGGATCTGAAGAAAATGTTACTCGACTAACTAGAAGATTAGCCGATTAATGTGTGTTGTAGGTGAAAAATCAAGTCTAACGACTAGTCCTGAAAAAAGATCATTTTACTCGACTAAAAGGAAATTTTAGTAAACTAATTTTGATGAAATCTGACACAATCATTATGTAATCAACCCAGACCTATTGTGTAATCATCACGGATCAAGATTTAAACTTTTGAATGAGGAGGCAAAAAGTGTAGTTGACCAATGCAACTGTTTACTCGACTAATGAAGACACAGGATAGGTTCTTCAACCAATTATAATATTATTCGATTGAAGAAAGTACTAAAAAGTTACAAAATCAATTTTGGAAGGTCAGTTACTCGACTAACACAAATATTAGTTGACCAAAAGAAATATTACTCGAGTAATAGTTCAATTTAGTCTAGTTGAAGGTTGTTTGCAGCAACAAAACACCTTTTTAGAAGACTCTAAAACGAGAATCAATTGTGCCTAACACCTATATTTGCAAAGACATATATAAAAGACTTCAACAACAGTAGAGAGAAAAGTATTTCAAAACTCTCCTACAATCTTATTGTCTTGTATTCAAAGTCTAAAGCTTGTTTTTATTGTTGTGCAAGTAGTATAGTGTTCTTTTGTTTAAATATTTTCTAGTTGCATACTTTATACTTACTAGTGAGAGTTCTTTCTTTCCAATAAATCTTTTGTGAGGTAGGATTTTGTTAGTGTTAGCCTTAGACCAATAAACATTGTTTCCTTTTTTTAATTAATAAATTGAGGAATTTTAGTTTTATCATATTTATGTCTGTGCATATTATGATAAAACTTCCATGAATGTGTTTCTCAAGGCTTAAGTTGGCATATATGATGCATGTGCGTATAGGACCTTGAAGTAAGAGATTACGTTCTAAATATCCATATTCAGTCATCACTATAGGAATAGTAGATGAATTAAGACTAGCATACACTTTTTGACTTAGTGGGTTCGGTCTTACAAAACACAAGGACATAGGATGACAGTCAGAAATCATGGATACATGTCTAGGACATGGTATTTAGATTAGATCCACTAATAAGAATACTACATGGTTTTAAGTCATATATGGTTCTCATTTGCAAGTCTTACATCAGAGTTTCTAGACCAGAAATCTCTATAAAACTCTAGATGGATTTTTATCTACTTTAACATACGCCTAATGAGCTCATAACAGGGTGACAAGTATGGGAATGATTAGGTATTCATTGGTTCATATTTGAGAGCATAAGAGAAGTGATAGGATTACTCACTCTCAAAGAGAGAGAAAATATCATTGGCCACTTGATCAATAAATTGAGAAGTGTATGGACATACCCAGATGTTATAATGTGTTATATTATTTATCTAAGAATCAGTGTCATTAGAATATCAAGAAAAGGAATTGACATTATAAGGATGATTGTTCCATGCCTTATGTAATTCTAATAATTAGGATAAAAGAGTATGTAAGATTGCTTTAGGTCAAACGGATGTCACAACATCTTCATTTAATTTGGGTTGTCATAGCATTATTCTAGAGTTTGTTTATGACATTTAGGAATTAATTATTCCTAATTCTAACATTAAATGGACCTATAGGATCGCACATGAAGACTAGGTCTGAGAATGGTAAAATTGATATTTTTATTTTGGACGTATATTTGGGTCATTTAAAGGACAAATATATAAGGCTTCAAAATTTATAAATTGGACACAATGTAAGAACAATTATGGTGTGGCATATGACCATCCTATAATTAGGTGTTAATTATGCACTAATTAAGTAACCAAACATAAGGATGAAAGAGTTTGAATAAGATTAGGACAAAAGGATGTGGATCATGTTGTAGGACAAGAGTTGCCTTAAAAGTTTGATTCTCTTAATGAGATAAATACCACATTATATCTCCTAACAATCTAAGGATGATTTAAATTAGAATTTGAATTCAAATATGATTCCTAATCTAATTCACAATCGGCAAGATAAGCATAAGGTAGGATGAGGATAAAACCAAGGTTTTATCTATCTTCTTTTTAGGTCTCTTGGTCGTATGTTATAGAAACGAGACTCACTCTACTTATTTTCACTCTTCTTGGCCGTAAACTACATGCTCTAAGGTAATAAAAATTTGTATATTTTTCTCTAACAATTATGTGGTCGTGTGTACCAAAATCAAGCTAGCACTCGCTTTCTTCATAAGAGCTAGTCATCTGTGTGTGAACATAGAAGGAGATTGAGCATAGGAATCTCCTTTGTGACATGTTTGGACAACTTGAAGGTTGTATACATTGTTCTTAGAAAGTTTTTACATTTAATATTCATTCTAAATCATTATCGCTCTAAGTTTTAAGGTACAAAATCCTAAACTAGCTAACTAGTCAACTTATAAATGTGCATGGATCTTGGTGGGTTTTTTGTATGGTTATTCTTGTGTGATTTTTGAAAATTTTTCCACTGTGCTTGTATGGACTAAAGTCATATGAAACCTAAAAGTGGTATGAAGTCACCTTGCATGATTTTATGTGTGTTTGATGCCTTGAAACTGTGAATACAATCGACCATAACATTAAATACTAATGCTGAAATTTTCTGTTATGTATGTTTCATGTTTGTTCATCGTGTAAACTAGTTATAATGACCTATTGGGTGTCAAAAAATGATTAATATGCGGTTTTAAGGTTGTGTTTATAAGTTTTAATGGTTGTACATAACACTCGATCATGGTCGATTGTCTTAAAGAACATAAGATGACCTAGTTTTACGATTGTTGTTTTAATTTGCTAATCATGATCGGTTAAGTTAAAACAAAATAAGGTTGATCATGAATGTAATTTAATGACTAAATTTAGATTTGGAATATATTAGGGTTAATAATTCACATCTGAACATTTTGATTGTATTAATTAATTCATTGGTAAACCATAGTTGCTAGTTGATTGCCTATAGGTGCCTAGAATTGATTGTTACATGTTTTAGTTCAACCAATGTGTGTTTTAATTGATTAAAAATGGTAAAATTATTCTAGGGAATATTTGATTTTAACATTAAAATGTTTTTTATGGTTTTTATTAATCAGTTTAATGACACAAAATCATTTTATATTTTAATGCAAAATATGTTTTGGTGTATATGTGCAAAGTTGATTCTTGTTTGATTCTTTTTGTGCATTCACGTGTTTTTCTATATGTTTAACATGTTTTATGTGTCTAATTCGTGTTGTTACATATATTATGCAATTTTGATATTTATGTATTTTTGTTACCTATTATTGAAATTGGAAAAAATAAAAAATTTTGTTGGAGTGTTTAAAAGCACAAGGACGACTAGCATGTGTTAGGGTTTTTAGGAGATGGTTCATTTGATGAGCCTATTGGGCCTCGATCCAAGTCATTCACGGGGTTTAATCCTAGTTATCCCACAAACACGATTTCCTTAATGAGTTTGGCTTAATTATAAATTCGAAATTTGTTTGAACCATGAATGATATTATTTTTCTGTATGTTTTGATTGAATGTGAAGAATGAATATGCATGGTACATTCATGGGCCCTAAGTTCTGTAATTTTTAAATAGGGCTTGCGAGCCTTATAATGATTATTGTAATTTTATTTTGTGTTCTTAGGGTAAAATTAGAATAAGATTTCAAGCCCAAGAAGCACAAATCATGTCAGACCGAAGTGGAGAGCCCAAAACTGTTTGGAGTTAGAGCCCACAAGCAAGATGATTGACTAGACTATTAGTATGGACCTTAGTTGCAAGTTTTTAGGATCAATGATTGTCATGTTTACTTTAATGCATGATATTTTATATGTTATTATGGATGATTGGCAAAGTGTTCACCATATAAGCCATAATTAAAATGAATATCTAAAAATAGGAAGTCACAAAGTTGCCTTCTTAATTCAAAACATGTCAAGAATCTCGAATGTTGGTCACGTACACTAAGAGTCCTAGGTACGCCCTTCTTTCTTGGTGAAGCATGAGTTATGAATGTGGGTTTGACTTAACATATAAAGGTATGGACAAACCTAGGCAATGTGAAATGTGCATTTTTCCTTAATGCTCGAATGTGTTAGTCCATTTGATCCAAGAGTCGTGCATCAGGCACGATTGGGTGTTTTCCTAACTAAGTGTTTGGTTTTCTAACGTGTTCTAAGACTAATGGCAGTGGAAATAACATAAAAGAACACAATAAAGGAATCCAAGATCATCACCAAAAATCAAGAAACACATATATTTATTCTTAGTTGATAACTAGTTAACCGAAAAAATATGAACTTTAAGAGAAAAACTCACCTAGTCGACTTTTCTCTTATGGTCGAATGGTATATAGGCAAACACCAAGTATCTACCACCTCAGAATACTCCGAGACGACCTTTATGACACCATAAAAGAACCCCACACATGGTTCCTCTACAAAATTAACACATGGATTAGCAAAAAGTGTACTAGCACAAAGATAGTACGATTCACCTTGTTCTTGGTCAAATGGAAGAAAATCTTGTGAAACAGAAGGCCCAGCAATGATTAAACTATATGATCAGCCTCTTAATTTCACATCACTCATAGAGAAAAACCTAAGAATCAATTTATATGAATATTTAGTGGACACTCACGACGATGGATGTGTTTGAAGGGGACGGCTCACATGTGAAATAAAAGCTAGGGTTTTCGTTATTTTTATAAAGAAGAGTTTTAGAACATTAAACCACTTAACAATCCTAATGCCATTAGGATTTTGTTAAGTGTTTAATTAAAATAAAATTCCTTTAAAATGACCCTCCAATGTCGTGACTCTTAATGTGGATAATTAACAAGAATTATCTTTTAATTCATCTAGCTTTAATCTTGTCTTAACTTAAGACAAGTTTTTTAATTTTTTTTCCTATTTATCTACTTACATATTTTTACTTAAGACATCATATTTTATAAATAATCTTTGTTTTAAAAATCATGTAAGAAATGATAAATAATATTTCTTAGCCGTAGTGGGCCTAATTACCAAAATTGGTCTAAATACCCGATCCAGCCCAATAGACGGATTTTGACCTAAGGTGAAAAATTGAAAATACCCTTTTTTGGCTTTCCGTCATCCATGTGCGATCTGTAGGACTATTTAATAAAAGTAATGAGTTTAATAACTCATAAATCATAGGCGGTCTCCAGTAAGACACTATGATCATCCTAAATTAAATAGTTGACGAGCAGTGTCAATAGTCCTACTGCAATTCAAATTCATCCTTTGACCTCCGATATCATGATTAGCATAAGGCATGTCCCAAACACTCTTACTTAATGCTAAATCACTTTCTTGATCTCTATGACAAAAATTGATAAGTTCAAATAAATGGCCTAACCATTTCATTCAGGTGCGGCCACACTCTTCCCAATCTTGTCAATCAAGTAGCCAGTGATATCTACTCTCATTTTCATGAGAGTTTCAAAATCCCTTCACTTCACTCATGCTCTTACTTGTAATTTTAGCATACTCGATCATATCCATACTTGTCAACCTTTTACGGTCCTCAACCTTGATACCACAAGCGCTTAATTAATATTCTTAGATATTTTATCAAACATATACCACAGGTCAATACATGAAGTGATAAAATAATGCCTCATAATTTTATTACTGAATAATAAAAATTA
>CANYCX010145400.1:0-21916 GCA_948193385.1 Breynia disticha f. nivosa
GAATTTTTGGAATACCTTGATTTGGGAGGAGAATGAGGTATTTATATTAAATTCTCCCCCTTGCAACATATTTCTAAGCAATGTGGGATGAATTTCAACAATAACCACATTAATTGAGTATGAAACAGGCTTGGTAAGAAAAATAGAGTTATCTTAGGCATGATAATGGATATGATACAAAATGATAGTGAGAGATTAAGACATTACATATAGATTTGATTAAAAGAGATTTTAGTTTGAATTATTTAATTACTTTATATAAGACCGTGTTACTATTTCTTCATTGTATGAATGTTTATATTTTTGATATTTTAATTTGACAAGCTCAAAATTAGTGTTCAATTAGTTAAATTCAAATATTTAAATAATTGGAGTTTCAAAATATGTCTTATTTCATTTTTTTTTGGTGTTACACTAGTTATTGTCTTATTGAGTAGAATTGTTAGGCTTATTTTTTAAAAATCAATTGCTAGACTTGTTGTGTGCCTCGAGAAAATCAAGTGAATTTAACTAACGTGACAAAAATAATGTCGTTTTGGTCACACAAATCCAACGTCGCTTTATAAAACCTGTCAGTTTTAAGCTACTTCGCCATCTTACAAGAAGTCTAGTGCACCCACAGGAACAAATTTCTAGCTCCGCCACTTAACATAAATAAGAAATGTGCATGTTTTACATAGTTAGGTAAGTGTACTGACTTATACGTTTATTGAGTTGTAAAGCTTACAAATATTGTTGTTTGAATTGCGTTGATTTCAGAGAATTAAGGCAATATCGAAAGAATCTCGAACTGAAGGTCGGCGGTGCAAAATTTAATTGATATTTATTTTTAAAAGGAAACGATGTTTTTATGGGTTTGTAAAACCTTGATATTAGGAATGTTTTTATAGGCTTGTAAACCTTGACATTAGGAATGTTTTTATGGGGTTGTAAACCGATTTTACACTTAACTTTCGTATGAGTCAATGTTTTCATATCTATTGGCATGTTTTGGACTATTGACACCTAAGTTCACTTTGCATTTTAGAAGAAATTCAGAAATGAGTTTTATAAGTTTTATATGTGAGCAAATCACAAAAAAAAAATTCTTGTGATTTTTGTTTTACTATTATTAATTGAATAAATTGTAAAACGAATTTGGACATTACAGTTAGGACCTGGATTAAGTTTTTCTTTTATCCTTCTTCTTTGCCTTATACTAATCTGATTCATCATGTAATTTCAAACTTGCATCTCTATTATGATTGTCATTTTTAAAGAAATCACAATTTATGTGTCTTTTATTCTTCTTACTAGTTGTAGAATTACCAATTTGTTTTCAACTCGTGATATCATAGAATAAGTTTTGGAAACAGTGAGTGTAAGATCAAGCAAGAGTATCTAATTTCTTGTGGCATCATAAGAATTATTTAAGCACATTAAAAACTACATTAGTTTAGTTCAATTCTCAATCACACTCATTTACCAACCCAACTTCATCACAATTGTAATGAGGAGCAAGAGCTAAGCACCTTAACTCATCCCATTTACTTTTTAATTGTGAATGATACATCATAACAGTTCGACTCCCTAGTAGAAAATTTTTTATTTCACGTTGGAGTTTATAGATCAGAGGATCATGGCTTTCACCAAAACAATCTATAAGATCATCCCAAAGTAGCAGATTTAGCATATAATGAAGACCCAACTTAGTCTTTTGAAATAGTGTTTATGTTCGAAGATCTGATCATGTGGTCTAACTGCCAAATATTAGTCTAAAGGTTTGGAAAATTATGAGAATGTTCATTTTTGTGTTTTCAATTGTAGGAATGTCAGGGTATGTTTGTTCATTTTTGTTTATGTTTGTTCAACGTTGGTTAATTATATGAATGTCTAATTTCGAGTTTACAATTGTAAAAATGTTAGGTTATGTGTTTAGTTCATTGTTGTTCATTATTATTCATTTTTAGAGGGAATAAAAAGTGACATTTTTGCAATTTAAAAACATGAAATCGGGCATTCATATAATTGATCAACGTTAAACGGACATAAATAAAAATGAACAAAAATACTTTGTATTCTTATAATTTCAAACTCAAACTCTCATACTTTACCTAATTATCTACTAAAGGTTGTGTAATAGATCCATTCACAAGCCTTATTCTCAATTTAGAACCAAAGCTATTTCTATTGCATTTTGATGTTGCAAATAGTTTAACCCGTAGTAAGAACTATGCCTGGATGATTCGAGCTTTGAAAAAAGTACTAATCATCTTCTGCCCTCGAAATAAACTATTGTGAATGACCTCCAGAACTAACATCATCCACCACATCTCAATCGGATTCCATTCCTTATACCATGAGAATCTGTAATAAGAACCAAAAAAACATGAAAAAATTCACAAGTAACAATAAGAAATCTGTGTAATAGACAATTATTTTCTATCTTGGTCTAAAATTTATCTTAATTATATTTTAATAGAAGATATAATTAATTATAGATCTCACACTTGCATATTTTCGATTTAAGACAATTATTTTTCATTCTAATTTGATTTAACTTGGTTTGATTTCTAAATTATTAGAATGGACTTGTATCAGAGTTGGACCAAAAATTAAATTATGGTTAAAATTATTCTATTAAATCAAACTGTAAGGTCAAATTTAAAATTTTACTTATTTCTAATATGTAATATACTTGCTGATAGTAAATTTCATAATAAACATAAAAACTAAATAAAATATATTTTATAAATAAATATCAAAACATGGTATGTTTTATGTCATTAAAAAAAATACTCAGCACATTCATCATCATCATATATATATATGGGATGAAATTATTTTCTAACAGGAACGAGAATGGAAATTCGATTAAAATAGAAAGAGTAATTCTCATTTTCAATCGAAGGAGGAGAATTCCCATTTCAGTGTACCCGCTCAAACTGAGTATTTTTTGTAAGGGTATAAAAAATAATTGGAATTGGCGAACCAGAATCAACGGAACTGGTCATGTCTGGTTCCGATTTCGTGAACTATAGGACTGTGAATTCGTTCGGTTAATTTTTAAAAGAAAATTGAATTCGAACAGTCGAACCGAAATTGTAACTAGCGGTTCAAAACCAAAATCAAACCACCCTAAACTGGCTAGATCTGATTTCTGCCCTATGATTCATAGAATCGTAAACTGTCAGTTTTGAGCTGAAACCACTTGCGCCTCTGAGTTTTTGTTGAGAAGAGAAATGAAAAACGATTCTTCTTGGATATAGGTGGAATTATCATCCCTAATCCAAGAATCAATCAAATCTTCGAGATTAAAAAAAAACGAATCAATCAAATATACAAGAAAGTAACTAAAATAATCAAGAGAAAAAAGTAATATTAAAAATTTGCAGATAATTAAACGGTCAAAACGGTCTTGCCACCTTCATGAAACCACGTATGAATAACGACAGTTACAGCATCTTTTCAGAAGCCTCCATGAGAAGCCCGCCTAACCCAACACGTGACACGTCATCTTTTATTAACGACTTCAAGACGTCATCTTCCATCTCTCCCCAGACACATAACAAACAGCCTTAAACTCGGCCAAGTCTTCGGTTATGTGTTTCAATGAAGTTCCACTGGTTGAACGATCCGATGTTGTCGGAAAACAGCTCAAATCTCCTCCACACACTTGAATATAGAAGGTATGTACATTCTGAGTCTCTCAAATGCGTGCATGTTGTTATTTTATCATGTTTACGCGTCATCTCATGCCTTAGTTTCTCAGAGTTTGTTTTTTAAGTGTTTGGATGAGTTGTTTTGTTGCGTGTATTCAAATGTCAAAATGGTGCCTTTTTGTGTGAGTTTTGATGGTGATGATAAGACGAGGAATTGGTAGTGATTGGTTTGGTTTGTTGTTTAGGAGAGTGATGTGGTTAGGTTAATGACATTGGTTTAATTGAAAAGAGAGCTATGGGAAGTAGAATTGTTTTAATTGTATGTGAAGTATGTTGTTGTCCTTGTTGAGTCGCCGCTCATTGGAGGTTGAATCCAGGTAACAAAAGTTTTTGTCGCCAAATTTTTGTTGGTTTATGTTGAAAATGCTTGAATTTGATGTTTGATCGGTCAGCTTTAGCGTTGTGAAGGCGAAAATAAATTTGGATATGGTGAAAAGGGTTTAATTTTTTGCAATTAGGACCGTTTAATCAGCAAAACGTTGGACATATAGAGAGTCCAATGTTCAAAATTGATTTCCTTTTGATTGGTACTTGACACTTGAGAATTGCGATGTATGCGTTGTTGACAGGGACGCGTATGGATTTGCTTTGAGGCCTCAACACGCGCAAACATACCGACAGTACGCTAGCATCTACAAGGTATTTCTGTTTTCAATGCTTGTTAACAGCGTGTTTATTGAGTACCTAATGAGATCAAATAAAAGGAATTTTCTAAATGCAAGATGAAGGGAATTTGGGAAATCCATTCTTCGGTTAGACATCAGTTTTTTGACAATGCTAATCTACAGGGTTTATACTATTTTAATGCTTCTTTATTGAGTAGTTTTCAAATGTTATGTGAGAGGTTTTTCTGTGTGACATTTTGTTGAGATAAGTGAAATGAGATCACTAAAAGTAAATAGTGGGCTATTTCTTAACATCGTTCTGATTGTGTGTCAGGAGGAGGAAGAGGAAAGATCAGTTAAATGGAAAACTTTCCTTGATCAGCAAGACAAATACGATCAATCTGCCTCTTCTGAGGAAGAAGATGACGAAAATTTTCAGGCTGAAACTGCAGAGTTGAACGAAGGTGAAGCGAAGGGTTATTCTAGTGGGAACAGGTCCGATTCAGATGTTTCAACAGAATCTGATCCTCGAAACGAGTTGCAATATTCAGAAGATCCCAAAAATGAAGTACATCTCCCTGAGGAACCTGGTGAGGAGTTAGATTCTTCAGAACAACATGAAAAAGGCGTGCAACATTCTGAAAACACACAGGACCACAAAATTTCAATAGAACTTGAGGAGAATTCGAGTTCAGACAAACTGCGAAAACAGGTAAAGAACGCAAAACAAGCAAGACAAGAGGAGCGGCTTTCAAAAGAAAGAAAGACCAGTAGGGCTCACAAGTGGACTTCGATTAGAATATCTCTTAAAGCAATAGAGAGGCTGACGAGTTTAAGAATGAAGAGTATAAAGCTTATAAGTGACAAGAAAAGGACTTTAACCAAAGATAATTTTCCATCACTAGAGGAGATACGATTTTCTGGTGGTAAAAATGAGAAAGGTGTCGAGAAGTATGACACGTCAGATGATGATGCAACTATAGAAAAAGGTACTGTTAAAAAAGATTCTTCGCATCCACTCTGTCAATGGCAGGAAGAACTTGATTTCCTAGTCCGTGGAGGAGTCCCAAAGGATCTCAGAGGAGAGGTAAATAAATGTTCACCTGTTTATTCTGTTTGCTTTTTTGTTGCACTATTAGACCAGGTGTGTTCTGCCATGAGCAATACTGCCTTTGCAGGTATGGCAAGCGTTTGTTGGTGTGAAGTCACGTCGAAAGGAGAGCTATTACGAGGATTTAGTGTTCAAAGAAGCTGATGATGATGAAGAGGAAAACAATTGTAACTTAAAAGATGTCCGCAGGAAATGGAAAAGGCAGATTGAGAAGGTCATTAGATGCCTGCGCCTTGGACTTTATCCTTCAATCTTTTAATTAGTAGGTGCTACTTCTTGTGCTGTGAATTGGGCTGCAGATTTCTCCCTAGAATGATTTATGTTTACTTTACAGGACATACCGCGAACTTTCCCAGGTCATCCTGCTCTGAATGATCATGGCAGAGATTCTTTGAGGCGTGTACTTCTGGCATATGCTCGCCACAATCCGTCAGTAGGGTACTGTCAGGTGATTTTTGATCATTCAATACTTTTTTTTTAGTCTTTTAATTCATATTTAAGCCAAGATATGCACCATTAGTTTATATGATTCAGGATGAAGCCATATAGCTTTTTATTTAACATGTTCTCGACTCCTTTCTTTGCACGCAAATATTTTCTTCTTTAAATTCTTGGATTTTCTATTGGTTGAGTACTTGTGGTCCATGTTGTTTTTGGCAGTGTTTCTCTTTTTATCTTGGTGGCATACATTGTGCACAAATGGGTCAAAATTTTGTTACATAAGTTGAGAGCTTAAGATATTGATTGCATCACTCTGATTTATGCTTAAGTTTAATAGATGACTTAGAAATGGAATAATGGATAGCAACAATCTTGGATTGTAAGTGAAACATAGATGTTCTATTCCTCTAATTTGGAGTATCAATTCAAATAACTTAATCTGCAGTGCTATCCAGTAGTGCCAGTGATGAACTAGTGATGTCTGATGTTTGATGACACGATGGTCTTCCAAATGCATCCTACTGAAGTGATGAGCTTTTGTATTCTCCATGATAACATTATGATCCATCTTGTCTCTATTTGAAATACTTCCCTCTTTTCGGCTAATCTAACATCTTAATCTATTCAAGAAAATCACAAATTCACAATCTCTTATATTTGTAAGATATGTCTGCAAGAATTGTGATATTAGCCACCGTTTCATCTGGTTCGCCTATAGTTCTATCATTTATCTTCACATTGTTTCACTACATCACATAGTTGTGTGAGTATTTAAATTGGTTACTATCATCAATGTTGTTATTTTCAGGCAATGAATTTCTTTGCTGGCTTATTGCTACTTCTGATGCCCGAGGAAAACGCTTTTTGGTAGGTTTGAAAGGTTATTTGTCAGTTCTGTTGTTCTGATTTTGTGATGTTATAATCTTTGAAAAATTGTAGATTTAGGATTCTACTGTAGGGGCATTGTTTCTGTGGTTGGCTTGTTTTCTGAATAGAAAATTACTTTTTATCTCCCTCTTGTGATAATATATTTGAGTTAATTTGTGGAAAATAAACCTGTGTCATCAGGATTTAATGGACTGCTTTGTTTTGCTGAAATTTTGTAGGACTTTGGTGGGACTTATTGATGATTATTTTGATGGTTACTATACAGAAGAAATGATAGAATCACAGGTGCAATTCTCAAAAATTCCATGAAATCACTTGCTACAGTTGTTATATTCATTTGGATTCTCATGAACCCAGTTTATATATCAGGCCGTTTTCATTTTTCTAGCAATTCCTTTTGTCATCAGGTTGATCAACTTGTTTTTGAGGATCTGATGCGTGAAAGATTTCCTAAACTGGGTTTGTTCAGTCTAGCTTTCTGATTATTTAGCCAATTTTTTATGGACTCAAACACTAAACATTATAGATAATTTTTCATTCAAATTATGTTTGTTTGCAGTTAATCATCTGGATTACTTGGGAGTGCAGGTAGCATGGATTTCTGGACCTTGGTTTCTTTCCATTTTCATCAACATGCTTCCTTGGGAAAGTGGTGAGCTTTTCTTGAATGATGCGGGAATACAAATCTCTTTCTGTCCTCCAACTCTTGATTTATACAAAATTTGATTTCTCATTCTGATGGGTTTCTTATCTTCAGTTCTCAGAGTTTGGGATGTTCTTCTTTATGAAGGAAATCGTGTAATGGTGTTTCGAACAGCACTGGCACTGATGGAGTTGTATGGTAAGGCCAACATATTCCAGAAGTAAAATTTATCTTGACATTCATCATATCAACTTTCTAGTAAAATAAAAATTGGGCTATTCTTCTGAGATTAAGTAGCAGCATAATTCCGTGCCTGCAATTACCCATAGGTCCCGCAATAGTGACAACTAAAGACGCCGGAGATGCGATTACTCTGTTACAATCACTTGCTGGTTCAACATTTGATAGCAGCCAACTAGTGTTCACCGCTTGCATGGGTTATTCGGCTATAAATGAATCTAGATTACACGAATTAAGGGAAAAGCATAGGCCATCTGTTCTGGAAGTGTTGGAGGAAAGAACTAGAAAGGGTAAAGTTTGGAAAGACTCAAAAGGGCTTGCTTCTAAGCTTTACAGTTTTAAACATGAACCTACAACACTGGTAGAAGAAAAAGGGATGGTGGAAGAGGACAAGTCTAAGTTAGAGTCTCACGCTGCGAATCTTGATGATTTGCTCAGTGGCCTAAATGTTGACTCAGAGTTAGATTCACTTCCGGACCTTCAAGAGCAGGTATCTTTGTTTTCCCATCTGCCTTGAAAAAATGGTTTACAATATTGCATTCGTTATCCTCCATCTGAAGTATGAATTGTTCCTGGAAATCCATATGTGGATATATAATGTATTCATGGCCAGTGAAGTTAATCAACACCTTTATGTTGTGAAGCAAAAGTCACAAGACTATGCTTGATTCTTTCAAAATTGTTCACATTCATGTCAAATTTCGTGTACCTGAAAAGAACTGAAATTATTCTTTCGAAATGCACTTTGGCTTATCAAAAATACCAACAATAATTATTTTGAGAATTGCAGACAAATTTGTAACTTGACAAAAAATTCAGCCATTAACAGCTTGCATGCAGGTGGTTTGGCTGAAGGTTGAGTTATGCAGACTGCTGGAGGAGAAAAGATTTGCCATACTCAGGTCAGTGTGTTTTTTTATGTCTGCTGGAATTTATACTTAGAAGATGGTCGTCTTATCCTTCCACTCACCATTTTTACTACTTTCATTGTTCTGTTTATGGACAAAACAACGAATGTGTGATAATAGTGCGAAAAAATGGATGATGACCACTTTAGGGGAAACTTTCACTTTCATTATCTTTTATCCATGCATATAGAAATGACCATTAGTTATTTGCTTTCTTTTGGTTACTTTTCAGGGCTGAGGAGCTAGAGACTGCACTGATGGAGATTGTTAAACAAGACAATAGGCGGCAATTAAGTGCTAAGGTACATCTGAACTTGGCAACTATCACTATCATTTTATTTCCATATTCTTGTGTCGCATCACAACAAATAATCAATACGATAAGATACTGAGCCTACTCTCCCTTTGTCAACTAAAGTTTAACTGACACCCACACATGAGTTAGTTGTAACCAAGATCTAATGGTTGGTTGAACACTCCTTATGAGCCAATAACTCCTATTAAAATCTTGAGTGATAGTAGGAGGAATATTCCCGCCTATAAATTATACATTTGAGCTCTGTTTTTTCCATGTAAAACTCTATCAATACTCTGCCCTTTGAGCGTTGAGCACTTGGCACGGTGTGGGTTGAACGCTTGCACCAACCTTTCTATTTTGGCCCACAAGTCGGCCCAATTTGGCCCATACGCAACTGAGTCCTGCTGAATGAGGCTAACTCTAGTACCAAATTGATAAGGTTTCTGCTCAAGGATCAAGTCACGGGACAATGACTTGCGGGATTGGGGTTGCGCCTAGTGGCATTGTTGTAATGATAACCTATTTTGGAGCTCGAACGGAGAGCTTCCTATCCAAAAGCTCAAAGAGAGAGTTGTCTATCGTTGTTTGTAATTCCATAATTTAATTCAATAATGGCAAAGCCCTTTTAATACATCAAATGAATAAATGATAGAGTCCCACATTGGAAAAAGAGAAACAAATTGTACAATATATAAAGTGGGGCTCCTCTCCTCCATCAATAATGTTTTAATGGGAGTGGTCAGCCCAAAAAGGGTGCTCGACCAACCATTGAGCCTTGGTTACAACTGACCCATGTATGAGTATCAGTTGGGTTTTGGTTGATAAAGGAAGGGCGTGCTGGTATCGTATCAATTGGTATCAGAGCTAGCTCGACCCACACCGTGTCAAGTGCTCGACCCATGTGGATGTGGATCCTCGAAGGGCGGGGTAATGATAGAGTCCCATATTGGAAAAAGAGAAACAAATTGTACAATATATAAACTTCAAAGCTGGAACTCCAGACTTCTAACCGAACTAAACTTCTAAGAATACTTATCTTTTTAAGCTAAACTCAATAGACTATAAGGAATAAAAATCAAAACAGAAATAGATAATTAAGCTGACTGGACTCCAACTTAAGCTGACTTACCTGCCTTAGCTTTATTCTTCCTCCTTGCAGATTGTTTTCCCTGGAATGAGTCTATAATACAATCTTCATAGTGTTTCTCAGTTAATGCTTACCTGAATAATCCATTTTGGATTTGTTCAGTCGATAGATTCAAAACGTTGAAGGCAGCGGTGTATTGAGGGACATGGAAACAACTATGCCTCCTTTCCTTTCTTTTTTTAAATCTGATTAAAGAGAAGACCAGTAATGAGGAGAGAAATGTATCCTGTAATTTAACCATGAGAGATCCTTAAATATCCTCCTTGAGCTGGATAAACTTGCAAAGATTTTGACTGTTGCTTTATTTTATGTAATTTTTGGTCGATCACCCATTACTTTTTATCCAGTCAACCTGATAAATCTACATGCTGATACAGGTTGAGCAGTTAGAACAAGAGGTGGCCGAACTTCGTCAAGCTCTTGATGATAAGAAAGAGCAAGAAATGGCAATGCTTAAGGTTATATGTTTTCAAATATTTTTCTCGAGTTCCAAATTTGAATTCGTCTAAGTTATGTTTGTTCTGTTTAGTCTCTTAAAGAATACTAAGACTATTTACACATAACGTAGGTCCTGATGCGGGTAGAACAAGAACAGAGAATAACAGAACAAGCTCGCATTAATGCTGATCGAGATGCAGCTGCACAGAGATATGCCGTCGATATTCTTCAGGTCCGCTCTCTCACACACACGTATGCATACGTTGCAAGAAAATTCTTCAGGAAAAGCACTCTGGCCAAGTTATTTGATGCATTAGATGATGACCCTTCCTTTCTTTAGAGCATTATGTAAAAATAAAAAAATCAAATGGAAGGTAGCTTGTATGATAATTCCAGTCTAAGTCCAAATGTATTTTCAGGGAAAATATGAGAAAGCTATGGCTTCAATTGCTGAGATGGAGCAGAGAGTAATCATGGCAGAGTCAATGTTAGAAGCAACATTACAGTATGAATCTGGCCAAGCTCGGGCATTATCTTCTCCAAAGTACGTGCGAAATCTTGTTTTCAATTGGCCAAAATGCAAGCTACAATACAGATGTGCTCTCATCCTATTGAATGTTTATGTTAACACGAACTTCACTTGTAGGTCAGCCCGTACAAATGCTGAAAGTCCAGGAAAGAGGATAAGTCTATTGAAATTCGGCCTCGGCTGGCGTGACAAGAACAAGGTATGCTTATATTTTGTCACTAACAGTAAGTAGACAAAATCCATATCAATCCAGAAACTATCAGTATGGTTAGATTGTCATCAAAATGCAGAATAAACTATCAGTATTAGTTAAATGAAATTGCAGAACCACTTTTCAGTTGTTTGAGAAGTTACCTTATTAGGTAAGATCATTTTCATGTTTACACTTTAATATCTAATCGAGTTTATCAATTGATCCATGCTTCTTCAGGGAAAATCACCCAACGAAGAATCGTCGCATTTTACTGCAATCTCCGAGGGAAGAGAAGAAGGCAGCGACTAGAGAAAGGAATAAATGGAGCTGGCGTTTGTTGTATGTATTCAATTTGCTGTCCGAGAGATCACCAAATCACTATGCAGTTATGAGTAAGCAAGTTGGTTACTGGTTTCAGAGCCTCTCCGAATTATAACACCGTCAGTTTTCTCCCTTTTTGTCTCTGTGCATTACCATTTCAGGACGACGAAAATGTACATTGTCTTCTACCAGAGCTCGCATACTCCACCGAGACCTCCTTTTTCGTTTCAAACTTAGGAACCTATTAGCCATTGTGATTTGTGAGGCCTGAATGTATAATCCAAGCGGATGCAGAAGTTAGAAATTATTGGCGTTATTTATTACTCTGAACGTTGAGATCAGTACACGTGATTTCCATCAAATCATTCCATATCAGGATTTTTCATTTGGTTAAAACATCAGTCTTTACTTGTCAAATTCCTGTGAATAAGACAATTACAAGTTTGAATACAAAGAACGACAGACTACATCACTCTTTGTTGCTCAAACGAAATTGCAGCTGTTAATGAGCTCACTGAAATAAGGGGCCATATTTGCTCAAATTACTGATAGTTCATTGTAAGTACGACGCATTCTTATGATAAACTAGAGGACCACCAAAATTAATTAAAACAATCCAAGAGCCGAAGAAAAATTATGCATATAACACAGGAACGACAAAGTATTTTGCCCAACTAGTAATTTAAGACATAAAATACGCAAGCAAAAGAAGTTACAATACCCTAATGAGAAGAAATATAAATATCAAAGGGTTTGTACTTATGTTTACAATAACTGAGTTTCAGTATACATATACTTTGAAAATATATATTCTGGGAAACAAAATTTGATTGGGAAGGCCAAATCTGTATAGATTAGCAGAAAACTCAACCCAGTAATCAATCATTTTTATATCAGAGTTCCTTTCAAGCACTACCTGTATATTCGTGTGTTAAAAAAGCCTAAAACTTGCAGTTCAGTGTTTTGATCTCTCTAGTATAAAGCTTTACTTAACCTCTGGCACCCTTCTTTTTCTTTGGAGTGTCGGGGGCTGTTCGAGAGCCGTGGACTGGCTGTTCTTCAGGAACATATTTTTGTGAAGCAAGGTAACTCAAAGCTGTGACAACATCAGCTATGACAGGTCTCATATTTGGTTGCTCTTGAACGCAGATGGCTGCAACAGAAAGAGCTTGGTACAAACCTCTTGAAGGATACTGACCTTGAAGAGCCGGATCGGCCATCTGTACAAATTTGCTCCGATCTTTGAACAAGGGTCTTGCCTGAAATCAAGATCAAAAGAAGTTTGTTAACATCCATTGAGATTATAAGTCATATGGTGTGAAAGTCCGTATAAGGGGTTATGAACGATATAAGTTATAACTGTCAGGCTCATTGCCGATCATTATCAGACTGGCTATAACTTGTTCACAAACATGAGGTTTTATTAGGGGGCCTAGAATTCATTGCCGCTGGGTTAAATGACACTGATACCATATGAAAGTCCATGGGCCCGCGGATATGTGTATAAGCTTATGAATGATACAGTTATGCAACCCTCTAATAAAAAACCAATTGAATTGTATAAGATTCACAACTCACATCATTATAAATCACTTCATACTCTTACACTTCTTGGAACACATTCCCAACATATGGAACACAACAAAATGAACTTTAACTTACCCAAGCAACCAGATTTTGCTCTGCGGTAGCTTTAGAATTGTCAATTGCCTTCCTCCCCGTGATGATTTCCAAAAGAACAACTCCGAAGCTATATACATCAGATTTCAGAGTCAGTTGACCTGTCATTGCATATTCTGGAGCACAATATCCATAAGTGCCCATAACCCTTGTTGATACATGCGTATTGTCCCCAACAGGACCAAGTTTAGCCAATCCAAAATCGGATAGCTTTGGTTGGTACCCTTTACCAAGCAATATATTGGAGCATTTTAAGTCTCTATATATCACAGGAGGACTAGCTTTGTCATGTAAATACTCCAATCCTTTAGCTGCTCCAGCAGCTATTTTCATTCTTGCGTTCCAATCCAACTGTTTCTGTCCGGGCGAAATCTCTGCAAAAGAACCAACTTACAGAGTGTCAGGAAAAATTTAGGAGGCAGCAAGAAGTATGTTATATATAGAGATCATTGTGATGATTCACCATGTAAATGGTCTTCCAATGATCCTAAAGGCATGTATTCATAGACCAAAAGCCTCTGATCTCCATCAGCACAATAACCAATCAGATTAACAAGGTTAGGGTGGTGAAGCATGCTCAACATCAACACTTCAACTAGGAATTCTCTGTTCCCTTGCAAACCATTACGATTAAGTTGCTTGATAGCTACAACCTGTAAAAGGTGAACTCAGTTCCCTTTTCTCGTTATAAAGATCAATATCAAACATCTTGAAGCTTCTTACAAATATTCTATTTAGAAATTAAAAAAGAAGACATTAATCATTGAGACAAAGAAGGGAAAAGAATCAAAATGCAACCATTCTGGTGAGTCTCAAGTCTGTTAATTTCCTAAGCAAAAACAGACCTTTTTGTTTCATTCATTCGTGTTAGGCATGTCATAGTTGTATTCTGCCTTTTTCGCGTCATAAACGTGTACTCACAAATCATGTTATCGTGTCAAAAACAGCTCTACACACAAATGAGCGTATTAGTTGAAGACTGACTTACCTGATTAGTTCTTTCCAAATACCCTTTATACACCCTCCCGAAACCTCCCTCACCAAGTAAACATTCTGCTCTGAAATTTTTAGCTGCAGTCGCCAATTCTCTGAATGAAAATGTCTGTGCTGTAATCTTGTCTGATCCATCCTTCTTGGAGATCTTCTGAATACTCAACAGAGAATCTTCCCTGAATCCCTCTGCATACCAATTGGGATTATGAAGATGGAAATTCAGTAGTGACTCGAATATATAAATTGATCCAAAGAAAAACAATATCTTCAAACTTAAATCTACATGAACTACACTAAGCTCACTACTTTCTGTTAAAACAAGGAGAAGAACAATAAAGAAAGCTTTCACATTCAACAGCTTATCACAACAAAAAGGCCATCCAAAAACACTTTCTTTCTGGGGAAGTTTTCATTACTAGACAACATTTTACACATAAAACACCAGAAAACATAAAAACAAAATGAGACAAAAACCTGAAGTGGATTTGATATGATCAAGTGGGTTTTTTTCAATGATCATCATCTTTTTCTTGTTCTTTGAATTGCTTCTTGATATCCCATAACATGGTATCCATCCCATAACAACAACTCTCCCTTTCTCTTTAAATTTTCAAATTCTCTCTCAAATATGAACACACAAACCAATCTTCACGCACAGCAATATTGATAACAATGTTTACCATAAATTTCAGAACTTATACGACAAATAAACTCTTTCAAACACAGTTTAGAACATCATCCATCCTCTTATCTCTTATAATTAATATTAATGACTGAATGTATTGAAAAGATGGGGAAAGACGTGTTTCTTTTTCCACTCCCTGGTTTCTGTCAAAGGGAAAGGTGGTCATTGGCTGACACGGTCTTACTCGGTGGAAATTTTCCAATCAAACGGCGACGTTTGGTCTCATCTCATCTTCTCACTTTTCTTTAATCAACTTTTTTTTAACGATTACTTAATTTTTAAAAACATTGCATTAAGTTCTCAAAAGAAACCATTAAGTAAACTATTACATATATAATTACTCCAATTAATTTTAATATGATATCTTTCTATCTTCATAAATTTAAAATTTTTTACTGACCTAATTATTTTTTTAAATATCTATTAATTTAAATTAATATATATAACATAACTAAAAATCAATATTTAAGTAATTATTTTGATAAAAAATAATGATTTTTGACATTAATTTAAAAGAAAAGGCTTGGACATAAGTGGTATATGTAAGTCTTGAATGGTGACGTAGGTATATACTATATATATAGAGAGAAGATCAGAAAAGTGGATTAAGTATTAGGTGGTGTTTTCTTCACAACAATATAAAAATTGTATGATCTAGTAGTAATGACAAGACATTCGTATATTGACGACCACATTTTTTCCTGGCCTTAGATGGGGAACCATCCCTTCACTCTAAATTTATCGAACCTAAAAAAATAAAAATTGTATTGAAATATTTGTCAAATTCCACGAATCATTGACCAACTCATTTATAGTCGGATTACGTCAATTCGATTATGTTAATGTGCTCACCTGCTATAGTTAAATCTGCCGGTGAAGAATTATAGTCATTAGCTTAGCGGATTCTTAATAGCGTCATGTTTACGCTTACCAAATATTAAAGTATCCATAAATACTCTCTCATTCATGTAAATAAGTAAAGACAGTTTAGTTACAATAAAGAACAGCAGAACTAAAAATTGCTGTAAATTTCCTGAAGCTCCAAGAAGGAGGCATATGTAGGCAGGAAACAGATTTAGCTGCTGTTTTTCTGATTACTTCTTATATTTAGGATGATTTTATAACTAGCAGAGGCTAAGGAAATAAATTTATAGTCATATGCAAAGATTTGATGAGAAATTAAAAGCAAGACAATGTAGCCTACTTAGTAATCTGAATTTACAAAAACAAAAGATTTTCTTCATCAGGATGCCTCCACAAGTTTCCAATTCACAAGGGAATCATTAAGCATTGCAGCTGAATGCAGTAGTTGATGCTGCTTGACGAATGTCCGTGAACTGGCCCGTTCTGATGTATTTTTATTGGTGATTGGAGATGGTAAAGATCATTGTTTGTCTCCACTGACAGGAGGCTGAGAATCAGGTTCAGAAGCTGATGGATTAGAGCTTCTGGAAGGCTTCTCATGGTTATGTTTCCCTTCGTATGTTGTAACGAATGCTGTCGGATCATCTGATGCTTGTTCCACATGTTTCCGCACATTGCATTTCAGACTCGTGCATCTGTAGTAACTTCTGCAACAAGTATAGAAATTTGTGTGAGCAAAATCAATGATAACCAATTCAATTTTAATTCAAGTTGGTTTTAACTCAAAAACCAGCAGAGGAAGTTTGTACAGAGGAGAAGAAATGGTGGAACCTTGGGTATGGATTTCCCTTGACGACTTTCTGCCCGTATTTTCTCCAGCGAAAACCATCCCCGAAAATCTCGGAGTCAGTGGAAGTTTGCACCACAACACGCGGCTCTGAATTGGCTGTTTCATTTGATTGATTCTCAGTTCTCCTGCAAAGAGAATCAAAACAGAAATAAAACACAAATTGAGGATCATAATGTGAGAAGTAGCGATAACATTCACCACATATGCTTGCAGGGATTCAATCTTCTACCTCTTTTTACGTCTGGGTTCTTCATTGTCTACCTCCAATCCCTTGCCTTCACTACTGAGACCACAAGAGTTATCAGAAGTCCCAGTAGCTGCATTAAGTGATGAAGCCCCTGCAGATTCATGTGGTGGGGGAGCTGTAGTCTGATAAGTTGGAGGAGCAGGTACCCGAGTTTCATTCTGATTCTCAACTCTACCTTCATTTGGTTCATTCGCTTGGTTACTCAATAGACGATTGTTTGTATCTTGTCCAATGGTATCTGATAAGAGCCCTTGTGTTCCTGGGGTAGTACGTTTAGGAGGTTGAGGCTTTGGATGGTTATGTTCACCTTTATATACAATTTCTGCTATCTGTCCATCAAATGATCTCTCAACCTTCTTCTTCACCGGACAATTCGGATGCGTGCACTTGTAATAACTTCGCGGATACTCACTTCCTTTAACTTGCTTTTGTCCATATTTTCTCCAATTGTAACCATCGTATGAAGGCCTATCTGTATTAGCTGTAGACGGTAATGTTTTTGAATCATCTTCTTGATTCTGAGAAGACAACCTTGAAGCCCCATTTGAATGATCAGCAATATCTGTATTAGATGCAACATTTCTGTGAAAATTTGATGAGTTTTGACTTGTATATTTGCTTTGCTCTTGTTTTGAATGTTGAACACGAGCCTCAACTGATCGCGGCCTTTGTGGCTGGCTATTGCTAAAGTGTCCCTGGTAAGAAGACGATTTGGCTATAAGAATTCAGAGATACAAAGGCAGAATAATCAGTGGAGGAAGGAAAAAGGAAGTTATAACTCTGCAACTGACCATGGCTGACAGGAGAGAAACAGTAGTCTTTGATACAAGTTTAGCCTGCGGCTTATATACAACAGTCTGTTTGATCTCTGATTTTGTTTCTTGATCAGAAGAATTGCTAACTGCAGTTCCAGAAATTTCCGCCTAAACGTGACAAAGAACAGAACACATAACGTCATATAAACATCGTCTTCAATGGGAAGAACATTCAAAAGAATTAAACATTCACCTGGGAAGAAACCAATGCAACTGGAGCACGATTTACCGCTGGCCGGAACCTAACTGTCTTTGGTCTTATAGCTGGAACTGCTGTTTCAGAACATTCATTTGGCGGCGAGGCATTGATTGCCCCAACAAGGAGCTCTGAGAAAGATCTGAATTTGGAGCAATTAGGCTTAGATGCCACTGGTTTAGATATAACCACTCTCTCTGCTTCTTTGATGTCCATTTTGAATCAATAATGATGAAGGATCAAATAGAAATAATAGGTTGAAACTTGATATTCATCCTTCTTGTCATTTCATTTAGAACATCAACCGAGTGCAGAAGTGTTCTTGGAAGGCACTGAACTGAATTCCCTCAACTTTAAAGCCAATTTAATCTGCATTCAGATGCACCAAAATGTTTATGAACAAATATGAAAACAGTCATGAGAAAGCAAGAAAAATGAAAGTAGTACATTTACAGGAGACATTAAAGCCAAGTAGGTCCTTGGAAGAACTAAACTTTTCAGATAGTGGAAGTTGAGATCAGCAAGAACAAATAATTGAACTGAAAAGAGAACTTATTATCAATCATAAAGAGTTGGAGATAGGGCCTCGTTATGAGACTCTAAAAATTTAATAAAAGTGTCACAGTTGACGCACTCTCATCTTACATCAGTAATCTTTATTCCAATGTACCCATTAATCATCTTGTCTCATTCAAATCAAACTGATGAAAATTAGACACAGCTGCAAGAATTGACCAGAAAGTTGCTTCTGTTCATCACTTCTGATAGCTAATACTGATGAAGATTCTATCTTATTATGAGAGAAGCAAAAGGAATGTTGATCTTCAAAACAACTCTTATGTGACTAATGGGTCGTGATGATTCAGAATGGGAGATATAGGAGCCACCATCTTCACCAAATTTTAACCAATCCAAACATAACCCAAATTGTGGAACCAAATGTTCATGGCCCACTTCTTCAAATTTCAATCCTAAAAACTGACTACAAGTAAAGGAAAATGATAGCTTATGAGATGAAAATCAAGTTCTTCAAGTCTGCAACTTGCAAGTTATTATAAAGTAGCTTTCTTAACATTTTTGGAGATCACTGAAAAAGATTTGACTTCTTCAACTTCTGCTATAGTTAAAACCAATTACCAAACTCAATTTCACTTACTGTTACCAGGAAATAATCCGTTCTTTCCTTCTTTTAACCAAGCCATACTTCACCAAATGAGTGGTCCATACTTCATAATCTTAAAGCTTGGATCTTGTTCCTCAAAAACTCAGTCAATAAAACAACTTGAAAAGCTGCAGCTCTTCAACAGCAACTAATTTCTTTATCTAGGTGCAATTTTAGATCTCCAAAGATGTGAACTTACGATAAACTCCTCTCTCAGACTGCAAAATTCTCATCTGAAATCAGATATGTAGGTTTGTGAAACTAGTACCAACACAAAAAATCACACCTTTTACCTCAAAACCAACATGGGTTCTCAAAAAGAAGTGAAAAAACCTCTGCAAATCACCTCTCCATAGCAAAACACCATTAAAGTTGATTTAGAACTCCAAAACGATAAAAAAAAAACAGCTTTTTATACACCAGAAGCCCTCACACGTAAAAATAAAAGAAAAGAACATAAATAACAACACATAGTAAATCAAAATAACACATATGCAGACAAAAGAAGATGGCCAGAAAAGTAAGCAGCACACAGTATTAAGATCTTTTTGCACGCACAAAATACCATTCATTTCTTCAAAGTTTACAGTCTGCAATATAGCCTGCATTGTAGCAACATCAACAAAAAGTATATGAAGTGCAAGAACTTGACTGGGAATGGAAGACTAGAAAGAGAAGAAAACCTGAAACCATTTCATGAAGTCCGAAGAATCACATGTCTCAGTTAAAACCCATAGCTGTTTCTACTTTCTTCTCTCTCTCTTTCTCCATTTGTTTAAGGTGGATAATGGGAACAGTTAGGTTTATATAAAAGTCTTTGAAGTGTTAGTTGGAGTTTTTGTTGTCATTGCTATTACAAAGATTCTGCTACTGAAACTGTTTTAAGGATTTAGACCAGTTCAAGATAGACACGTAATAAGAGAAAATCACAGAAATGCTTTTGGATTTTGTTTCGTCCAATAATTGTTTTCTCGTAGAATATTTGCAGTTTCGATTTTTTAAATGTGAATTCTCAGAGACAACTACTTCAATGAACACAGTTTAATTAGTATTCTCTACTTCTAAATTGGAAGAATTTTTTTTATTTTTATGAACTTTATTTAGTATTAAAAAATCATTTTTATTTATATTTTTTTAACACAAATTTATTTACCGTCTCCCACACGGGCCGATTCCGGGTCGGGACTTTCCCGACCCGTGACCCGGCGGGTCGGACCCGGACCCGATGGGTCCGACCCGTTTTACACCTCTACCCTAATGAATTATTGGATAAATATCACATCTCAATCATCTATTAAAAGTATATGCAACCCACATCTCAACTATTTTTTATTATTATTTTAATGTTAAATCTGTATGAATATTTTTTTAAGATTGAATCTGCATCGTTTATTTAAAATTTGGATGAAAAGTTGTGACTAAAAAAAAAGACTTTTTTGGTATAGAATTTTAAAAAAGGAATCGAGTTAGCTCACGAACTAAGGACAGAAAATTTTATAAAAATTTGACGATCCAGAGGTTAGAGTCAATATTTCTCTCTTAACACCGCTACAATACCAAGTATCAAACCTCACACCCTCCTCAGTGTGTTAGTTAAACCCTTTAACGAAGGGTTGACTAAAACGAGATTATATTAATACTATTCGACTTATGATTACCGATACTCTTTTTAAGTTATTATCATTTTGTTAAAAGAAGATAGAAATTTCCATTATTTCCAAGAAAAGTTATAATCAAGTTCTTGAAACATTAAAAAGTTGGTAATGATGCCTCTAATTTTTTTTTTAATATGATCAAGCGAATGAAATAGAAATTTTTTATAGTAAGGAGTTATGCAGTTTAGTTATGTATGGTGTTATTATTGATTATCGTTAAATATGTCGATTATAAGCTATAATTATTTTTCGTCAAACTCGATATCCTTCTATAATATAGTCCGAATTGTTCCGTATAATTTGTAAAGTGGCATCTTCATTATAAAGTATATTTTTTTGCTTTCATCATGTTAATTTAGTATGGTGCCCAAACAAGACAATCTTCATTTTTCTATTTTTTCAGTATAAATCTCTCTTTTTAAAATGGGATAGGAACTTCTTCTCTCCAAATTATAACTATTTCTTTTCTTCATAAGTATGTCATCAAATTTTAGCTCATTTGAAACTAAATAAAACATGTTTATCAACACTGACGAATCAATAAATTTTTTAGAGGATGAAAATATGCGTTACAAGGGGAAAACAAAAAAATGCACGGCAAGAGGGATGCCACTGTAAATACGGCAAGAGATAGCTACTTCTCTCATCCCCTTTCAAAATGTATCCTCTAAATTAAAGGAAAAAAATAAATCTTTGAAAAAACTTCAATTAATTCATAAATAATATTATCATATTAAAGTTCTGCTTGTTTGGAGGGATTTATTTTTTAAGAAAATATTCTCTTAATTTTTTAACGTTTGGTACCACTATAAAATAAATCAACAAAATTATAACTTAAATATTAATGATTTTTTTAAAGAAAGTATTTTATTATCTAAAATAAAGTTACATATATTTTTATATTTTTAAATATTTCAGTACAAATACAAAAAAAATTATCCCAAAAAAATAAAATTCAAAAACATAAAAAATATTTTTTGAAAAAAATTATTTTCCTTCAGACAAACAGAGCATAAATACGAAAAGCTTGTTCATTTTTTATTATAACTACTCATAGATTTTTTTATATCTAAATAAATTTGAACTCAAATAAATATGATGCTTTTGCCTTTTCTTATTCAATGTAATATTACTATGAGTATTTAGAGTTCATTATTTATATGGCACCCTATGTCTTTAAAACCAATTAATTACTGTAATTTCTTTTGCACACACTACTTTATTAAATTATTTTTTTGTCTTATTTTGAGTGTAATTTTTTTAATTACATATTTTTAAAAAATTTATTTAATACAATTGTTTTTTT
>CANYCX010145448.1:0-15427 GCA_948193385.1 Breynia disticha f. nivosa
AAAACTTAAAATACAATTTTATTTTATACAAAATTAAATTAACACATTTATTAAATAATATTAATATTTTTTTATTTTTTAAATAATAAAATTATTATTTTTAATTAATATAGTAAATTTTATTATAGTTTATTATATATTTTATTAAAATACAATTTTTTTTATAATGATTTATTTTTAATTAAATGATATACATGAAAGCTACATCATATAAAAAAAATATATGTAATTGAGTTTATTCACCACCGTCAAATGAGCATGCTCGCGAGCTTTTGAGTCCAGTACTATCTTATTCAGACCCGGCTCATTTAAGTATCCGAGACTAACATTTTGTTCATGAACAGACTTGATTGTAAAAACCGAGCTCAAAGTATCGAGTTCGAACTCGATTAGCCAGCAAACAACCAGGACTGTTTACACCCTAAATGATAATGGGACCTTCCATCTAATAAAATATAGGTCAACACTTTAACCAAAAAGGTTCAAAAGACTGATTTCATCAGCGCCAGCAATACTGGTATCAACTCACAGGGCTGCAAATAATCACTACTTGGTGTGAATATCTTCATTACATTGGTTCCAAAACAAATGTAATAAAATGAACAACATATCTAATATAACATCATTCCTCAGGAATTCTGCATCCTCTAAATCATTTCAAACCACTAACAACTCACAATCTGTATACTTTGTACCCAAATGCAATCAATGCCGTAAACTAGTGGATTCAACTCACAAGAAATCAATTTATACATCTCCTCAACTTTACACAAATCGTCATAAAGAGCTTCTAACCAAGTAGATAGCAGAGCAAACCGAGCATGATCAAATAACTGCTGCTGGTATATCACCCTGCATTTAGCTGACAAGCATTTCGGACCCGACGTCATTGTTAGTCTCCTCGTTGTTGATTTGAGCATTCACACTCTCATCTGATTCAACTGCGGTGGCAGGCAAACCAACCAGTGCAGCATAATCCTTGTCGTTAAGTTGTCCTGACCGCACCAATAACCCCTCCAATGCCTCCTTGCTTGACAAATCACCTTCTTCTTCACACAATTTGAAGAAGGAAGTAATGTTTGCTGGATTTGGCTTCCAACTCTTTGATCCCTCAGTAGCGTAAGCTTCACTGAAACAAGACAGAGCGTCGGCAAGCCTCTTCTCATTAATATGCCCTTCAGCAAAAATCTCCCATGTATTTGAATTTGGCTTTCCTCCAGATTCCACCATATGGTCAAAGAAGGCCTTTGCTCTGTCCCAGTTTCCCGCTTTGACATGCCAACCCATGATAAGGTTTAGAATTCTGGGGTCAAAGGATGACTTAACAGACAACCATTCCTCATAAATCTTCTCTGCCTCCTCAATGTCGTTTATCCGAACCATAGATGATATAATAGCATGGTATCCCAAATTTGGAATAGTGGGAAACACTGCTTTGTAGGCTTTCCATACCCGTAAAACTTCTTCTTTGTTACCAACATTCCCGTATAAACTTAACAAATAGTGATATGGTATCCGATCACGACCTGTGATCCTACTTTCAACCCTTTTTAAGTAAGCTACAGCCTTTTCCAGCAGCCCCATCCTGATGTACATTGATGCCATTGTGCTGTACGTTGTCCAGTCAGGATTAATGGTTCCATCCTGTTTCATACGTTCAAATGCCTCTTCCATCTTTTCTACAGATCCTATGAATCCACGAGATGACAGCCAGATATTGTAAGAATATATATCAAGTGCAATGTTTTTCTCAGTCATCTCTGAAATCATCTCCTCAACTTTGCCATACTCCTTCAAGTTCATATAAAGTGTCATCATCACATTAAACGGAAGTGCATGAGTGGCATAACCTTTATCTCTCATTTGATTAATCAGAGACTCTGCCTTATCTCTCATTCTAGCCTGCACATACGCATTCAGCAAAGCTCCATATATTCTTCTGTCCTTTAAATTTTCCGGAAGTTTGGAGAAAAAAATCTCACCCGTATTAACTCCACGCACTTTGGCAATAAGGTCCAATTGAATTGCAGCATCACCGGCAAATAATCTATACCTTTCTCCTCTATTAGCCATCCAATCATAAACCTGCAGATAACCATATCATGACTCGACAAGCAGAACCATACTTCAAAAGCTTTAACTACTATGTAAAGAATGAAATTCGAACTTCGATATATTCATTCAATGACCAAAACAGAAATTACAGCATACAAAACTGCGTTTCTAACCTTAAACATAAATATTACAAACTCTAAACATCTTACAGATTTCTATCCAAAACCCAAATATCTTTTCAATCTCAGACAATAAATTCCATCACTGGCAAAGAATTCCACCAAAATTCACCCATATTCTATTTTGACAGAAATGATGCAACTAGTCCTCATAAACAAAACCAATATATCCAAACACCATTACCTACAAGCACAAACACTAAAATCTTCAAACTTCGATTCACAAAACAACTAAAACCACGCAATAAAGTGATAATTCCAAACCAGAACACCGAATAAAAACAACCCAATTGCTAAAGTTCCAATATGTTCACCTCAAGAGCTTGTTTAAACCTCTTAAACTTCCTCAACTCTTTAACAACTCTGCAAAGCTCCCATTTTGTAAGCTTTTTAGCCTCTTTTTCACACTGACTCAACACACTTCCGGCACCCAGCTCAGGATTCTCCATCAATGAAATTCTCCTGTACACATAATTCCATTTCACCATTGGCCTTCTTTCAAAGTCCAATGTCCCATAACTTTGGACTTGTGATAACGAATATGTTATGAGTGACAATTTTCTCAAGTTTACTGATTGGTTAAGCGTGAAGTTTGAATTTTTAGATAGGATAGGATTAGAGAAGGAAAGTGGAGGTGATAAGGAGAGTTTGCTGTGGCGTAGAGTTGGTTGAAGAAGCATCGTGTTAGGGTTTCGGGGAAAGCCGTTGATGTTTGTGGTGGAAGTTAAAGGTTTTTTGAGCTTCTGTATAGTGTTAGAACCGAGTGTTGTGTAGTTCAGATAGAGTTTGTGGAATGACTTTATTATCCTCCATTATCCATTACTTTTTTTCCATAGAAGTAAGATTTGAGCGTCTCACTACCAAAAGAAAAGTAGAGAAACGAAACACCATAGTTGATATATGGAATGCTATCACATAATAACTCGACATTAGATTGGATTGCTTAGGGTTTCAATAGGAGCATCAATGAGTGTAACATATTTTTACTTACATTATTGCAATCTAATGAGTAAATTTGTTCATTTTTATTTTTTCTAAACAATTTCAATAGGACGATGTAATAGACCACATTACGATGGCTACCAACGTTGAAGGTGCATGTTGCATTGCATTGATTGCCCATTTAGCACGAGATGATGTGAGACGTACAATAATTCAACCTGGAAATGAACCTTCATATGATAAAGATGTTCAACATCTTGAGGCTCTCCAAGCTCAGTTGAATAGACATCAAAACGCAATGTGATCCAATTCTGCCTCCTCTCGCTCTCCATCGGTTTAGAGTTCTACCTATCATAGATGATTCAAGCCCATCTCAACGTGAATCGTCGAGTTATCACTGTCCTACTCCAAATATATCGACAGGTGCAGGTCCTACCATGATGTCTCAACCAATAATATCATCCTTTCACCTGTCATTTGATTAGGGCTGGAAGTGAGTTCTCTAAAATACGATACTCGCAGATATCCGACCCATTTAATACTATCCAAATCCGATATAAACAGGTTTAGAACGGATACGGATAGTGAAATCACTACCCGTCACGGGTTCGGGTCAGGTTTGACTTTACCTTTTCGGCTACCCTAAACCCGAACCCCGCTTATATAAACGGGTACGAGTAGTGGGTACCAACGAATACTTGCCTTAATAAACTTATAAATATGTAAAATATATATATATATATATAAAGATTTTATATTATTTATAAGTTTATTTTAAATAAATTAAATAATTGATAAGATATTTATTATTATTGATGTATTTTAATTGCTAAAATATTTTATATTTTGTATGTTTTTAAATTATTAAATTGTGTATTCGAGTATTTAAATGGGTATGGGTACCCGTGGATAATTTTAATAGGATTTGAAACGAGTACGAGTAATGCATAAACGAGTTCGGGGCGGGTACGGGTATTGATTTTCCAAAACGGGTTTGGGGTCGGGTTGGGCAATTTTTACGGATACTCGGCCCGATTACATCCGTACATTTGGTGGGACTAGTTCTTTAACATTACACTCTTTTCAGGTTATATGACGTCACAACATCAATTCCACCCGACAAGTTTTTATGCGTATCGACGATCTTTTGACTCGTTTTTTTGTGCTATGCACACGTTTTCTTTATTTGTTAGCCTACATGAACATATTGCCACTTGAAATTTGAAGCAAGATTTACACCGTTCACTCTACCAACCTGGACTACAACTTATCCAAATGAGCACAACATATCGCCCACAATGCTACCACATTGTTCTCAAACACAGTTGTTAGAAGGTTTCCACATCATGACAATATGTAACATTATAAATTTGTAAAGCACTATACAATATTTAATACGCCATTTAATTAATCATCATAATTACTTTTAAAATTTTACTTTTTTTAATAATTTGTCAAATGTATCGGCATATTAATGGTAAATATATAATTACATGAATTTTTTATTATTCAATGATTTGTATAACTATCAAAATTATTTTATAATCATTATAATTATTATTATCATTATTAATTAATCATGACTTAACTATGAAATTATTTTTAAAATCACCTTAATTTAAAAACTTTATATAAAATCAACATAATTAGAGAAAATTTTTTTTCTTTCCTCCACTTCCGTAAAATGCCCTGCTGAAACAACAGATATCAAGTTAATGGTATTCTTTTTAATGATAAATTCAGAGTATTGAAGGCTGCATGGTGAAAAGGAAGCTTTTTATAACTGAACGATACATAGTAGACAAGCATGGCCGTGCACAACCCTAAACCCTAATAACATGAATATGGTTCTTGTACCTCTAATGTCCTGGTGAAGTTTACAAGGATGAGTCTGAAACTGCAAAATGGTTATTTTATGGCATCTAACTTTGTTTTCATCTCAAGGGACCAAGTTCTAGATCATATGAAGAGGCTGAGCCAGTAATCAGAAATCTGTTAGAGCAGCTACTGAAGAAAATGTTGAATATTGCCTCATTCTGATATATCCACTATTACAATGCTCCTGCAAGACGGTATCGGTGGTCTCTACGTTCACGGACTCCGAAACAATGGCTGGATTCACATTGCAAGAACTAGGCATGTTTTAGCGTTTGTAATGCATATTGTTTGATAAGCTCACAGCAAATGCCAACACATTTTGAGCCACACAGAAAAGAATACTATGGAAACAAGTACACTACAATAGTTTGGTAGTTCTAACTCAAATGCTGTAACAAACATCTTTCAACAAAATATTCCAAAATTGATGCTTTATTTTTCGTCAATACATTACACAAAATAAATAAAAAAAAAAATTACAAAAGAGGATGATCTGAAAGAGAACGGAAGCAGAAAAACGAAAACTAGCCAGGAAGCAACCTGAGACTACGATTACCAAAAAATACAGGCACAGTAAGAATGAGATCACTCTGCTCACTGATATAATTATCTCTCTTTTTTGGCCAATGATTCTCCCTTGTGCTCACTGCCTGCAGTAACCACATAACCTGCTCCGACCTGAACAACACAACATGCGTCGATAAACTAAATGTGTTACGTGAAGGACCTAAGCGCATATATCAAGAGAAAATTCGACAGACAAACCTGACAATCTTTTAGAACTGCTCTGTCTTGGAGCTGTACGTTGCTGCAAACCACAGAGCCTTGGATTGAACAACCGTCTCCGATTATTACGTGGTCCATGATGACTGAATTAACAACCTAAAGTCACAAATCAAGTTAATTCCAAAGATAATAGCAAGAAATCTTGAAAATGTAAGATTTCTTATGAATAAACAAAATAAAAGGCCTGAAAGTGGTAGCCAAAGTATTTGCAAGAGCAGGTTCCACAAGGCTTCTCCTTGTACTAAAGTATGGAAACCGTTAACTTCAACTACACAATTGAATTGAAGTATGGAAACCGTTAACTTCAACTACACAATTGAACTGAACACCATACCTTCACATTGGAACCTATCCGGCAGTGAGGACCAATAACAGATCGTTTCACACTGCACTTGTCGCCCATTTGTGACCATTCCCCAAGCATACAATGAGGTCCCACCTACAAAAAAAAAACTCTGTGCGTACGTAAAGATATACAAGCAATTTACGATGGAATTCCGAATGTAGCACAAGCCAAACATATTATAACCAATTTAGAAACTTAACAATAACGGTGAAAAATCAAACTCACAGTGGTTTTTGACCCAAGCTGGGCTGAAGGATGTATGACATTATTGTGAGCTGAAAAGGAATACCCTGACAA
This sequence comes from Breynia disticha f. nivosa, assembly GCA_948193385.1. Lineage (NCBI taxonomy): Eukaryota > Viridiplantae > Streptophyta > Magnoliopsida > Malpighiales > Phyllanthaceae > Breynia > Breynia disticha. The sequence continues at coordinate 6,484 of CANYCX010145448.1, forward strand.
ATGATTTACCTCACCTATAACCTGATATTTTGAAGAATACGAATCAATTTCTTTGTACCCAAGAAAGAGCAATAACAACCAAGACATAAAACATTATCATTCGATCCAACTCACATCTCGGTTTATGTCACTGAATGCTTGAATAGAATCCAATCGCACACAATACTTATTACTGCTCGCAATATAAGCGCAACATTTATGACTTCTTCGAGAGAGGGCAGAACCATTATACCCCATTTCATAAAGTTCATGAAAACTTGGCGTTGATGAATTAGCCAGTATCTGAGATGCACTTGTTTGGTTGTTCTGGGAACTGACTTTACCATTTCCATTTTCTTCGGTGAGCGACGAACCAATCAGTAGTTCCTCCGATCTCTAATTTACAAAAGATTTTTCAATCAGCTTCCAGAAAATATAGTAAGTGCAGCTGAAATAATACAGTAAGCTGAGACTTGTTTAACTAACCAACTGGCTTCTAATTAGATAAGGAAGTACATCCTGCTTCAAGCTCAGAAAGTGATCCTTTTTGTTTAAAACAGACAGCAGTACAGGCCTGAAGAAAAATCCAAACATTAGAGTAGAAATTACAGAGTATGAATATTCAAAATGGAGAATACAGAGAGTAACAAAACAAACCTTTTAAATGCATACATGTGAGCATCCATTAGATCAGCTTGTATTTGCATCTAATGAAGAGTGTATAAGAAGTTATCAGACAAGATAGCAAGAAATCCTAAAAGTATCATAACAAAGGGAACATATAGGAACAAGTGTTCCGCCAAAAAGTAGATGTAGATGACAGCTGAAGAGAGAAGCATTGACATTTTGATTTCTCCTCAAATATCAACTTCAGAAGGTTTTGACAGCAGTACAATAAATCAGAGGAACGTCCATTACCTGTCCAGCTGCTCGAAGAATGCTCTTTTGAGTACGAATATCTTTATCAACTTCGGCACCTGCGAGAATTCAGAAATGAAAATTTCCATAATAAATAAATATTGTAAAGGTAGATTTAAAACGCACATTCCTCATATACCTAACCTGTTGCAATATGTAATAGAAACTGGTTGGTCGGATCTAATCCAATTATGTTGTAGCGTTTTGGTTTCTTGACTTTGTCTTTTCCCACCGAGGATCCAGACTCAGCTGGTCCACAGACAGGAGCAGAGCAAAGCATCGCAGTCACCACTGCGTCATGTCGTCGATGAGCAGCCGCAACTGCACCCAGTGGTACATCAGAAACAAGATCACCACTCACAACCTAGAAAAAATTAAAATCAATGCCCAGTGTAAATGAGAAATCTTTCAAGCTCATATTAATAATACACTACTTTAAGGCTCCCGTGCTAACCAAAATATCCATTGCAGTCAAGCGGTGTGCAATGGCACGAATGGCACCAGCCGTGCCCACATCCTCAGGAACTGCAGCAACCTGCAATGTCAGATTGATCATTAGTTCATTATGTTGATGGGAGAAAAATCAAGAGGCAATCAGAACACTTCATAGTATGTATATTAAACAAATTTCTCCATAATAACAAAATTCCTTAAAATTAAAGAAGTACCTCAACATTTAGCCGATCATCATAAGCACCAGATATCCAAGAACCAACACGTCGGGCAGCTTCCTGCCCTTCAACTACCTACACCAAAATAAACCTCATCGAAACCCTCAACTACCACTCATACCAAAAGGCAAACACACAGCAATTTTCAAAAAAAAAAAAAAAAACTTTAGAATCTAACAAAAGCAACTTTTTCATAAGCTAATTTTCAAACTCTGCATATTCCATAGCAAAAAGACACCTCCTTTCTTCAACTACTAATACCAACACTTCTTTTCACATTATTCCCTCTATAACCAATCACAACAAAATCAAAAAAAAAATATACCACAATAAGATCCTTGAGGTTACTAAGCTCCAATTGCTCCAGAATATAAGATAAAACAGGTCTATTAGCAACAGGAAGAAGAGCTTTCGGGACTTCCTGCACAATTATTCAATAAAATAAGTACAACCCATGAGAGAAAATTAAACAAAGTTGTGATTTTAAATGTAAATATTGAAACTTTAAAATAAATTGAAAAGATGATATTGAAAGAACTACCTTAGAGACAAGAGGAACAAGTTTCTTTGAAGTGCCACCGGCAAGAATTACTACCTGAAAATCCATAGTGTTAGAGTTATTATTGTTATTATTTGAGTTTAATTGTTATTGTTGCTGTTATTGGTGTAATTTATACAGTGTGACGAGGAAGAGAGAAGGGTTGGAGAGGGTTTTGTAGTTTTAGTGTTGTAAGCTGGAGCCTGGAGTTGTTCGATGAATCTAAAGAAGTAATGGAGTTGTGGTTTTGTTTGTAGTTCCAAATATTCATCATAAATAATTTTACGCATAAACACAAACAATGGGGATGTAGCTCAAATGGTAGAGCGCTCGCTTTGCATGCGAGAGGTACAGGGTTCGATCCCCTGCATCTCCATCTTTGGCTTTTTGTAATTCTTTCTATTTCAATCTTTAGACTGGGACATTAAATTCAATTATGGATATCACAACGTTGAAAAGATCAAAAGTAAAAGATTCTTCTATTGTCTGCCACAAGTTTTTTTTTTAATTAAAGTAAAATATAATATAAATAAATATTTAAAAATATAATTATTTATTATTTTTTGTGAAAAAGAAAAATGGTGTCTTCTTTAATTTTTAAAAAAAATTGAAAGAAGATTGTAAATATATGTAAGCGTGTCAGAAATTTAAATCAAACTGACTTGAATGCCTCGAAATGACCTGAAGAGATAACGCATGCTAATTTATGATAACATAAGCTATTTTTAGTGGTAATGTGGGTTATGTGCAGATAAGTCACGCTAGTCACAAAGAGCAAACTCACCCGAAGCTACTAGACTAATCAAAGATAAATAGTTAATGTACATTAAGTTGAAATAATGTACGTTATGGATATGCTTAACGTACGTTAGGGATGGTCAACGTACATTACCTGGGCAACAACTGAGAGTCAAAATTTCTGAAGCTATAGTGGAACAATGAGCAACATACATTAAGGTTTGTGCTAACGTACGATACTTGAGCTAACGTACGTTAGTAAAGAAGACAGCGTACATTATTGAGTCTGACAATGCATTAAATCATGGGTTATTTAAACTCCAACGGCTCATTTATGAATCTAACGACTCAAAACAGTATATGAGAGTATAAATACACTTGTATCAACTTTGGAAGATAGAGAACTCCAATAGATAACATTGACACACTTATTTGCAACAACTTTCAAGCATTCAATCAAAAGTTCAAGTTGTCCTTTAAAACAAGGTACAAGTGAGTCATTTCAATTTATACATCATTGGATTGATTAGAGTGTAATTGTTGTTGAAATAGGCTCATTGTATAGCCTTTTTAGCAATTGATTAGATAGAATTGCTAGGTTCATATTGCTAATTGTGCGTAGTATTTGTGATAGAAATCTTTACAAGATTCCTCACTAAATTAGAGAGTGAATTGTAAAGAAAAGAAAAAAAAAAAAGAAGAGTGTTCAAAACCCTCACTAAAGTTAGTAAGCCATTGGAGGAGCAATTGAGTGCCAAGCAGCTATAAAATATGGATGGGTCTATTGTACTTTGCTTTTATTACTCGTTAAGTGTTAGGTTAATTACCGTAAAGAGAAATATTTATTCTTAGCTAAATAATCACTCCACATTACTCCTTATTACACTTAAACCAGCTTTATAAAAATTTTAAACATTTAAAATAAAACAGATAAATTTTTTAATTATTGCTATCAAATTTTGGTATTTGAAAATTTTAATCAAGCAATTCTCGATAAAGTCAATCAAGTCTTATTATCTTGGTTTTTACAATAATTAAAAGGATAGTATATTAGTTAATTAAAAGTATTATTAAAAATTTATAAATTCTTAAATATGACATTCATTTTTAATTTGCTAATATCACAAGTTAGTGTGTCATTGTCGAAGTTATTAGCATTTACGATATATAATTAATTCATTCTAATGGAATTAAAGGTAAAAGAATCCGTAGGTTCATTGAAACATTAAGTATACACATGTTATTAATTATAATAATTTTTATAATTTTTTTTATATGAATACAAATAAATATAGTGTGTACATTATTACACAATCTACAACAGTGACTTTTAAGGCAATAAATCACAAAAAATATGTATAAATATAGTAAGTGCAATAATAAAAACTGATGTGCTCCATTAACTAGTTGATAAATAATGAAAACCTTCACAAAAAAATATGACTATAAAAGCCTCTGCTTAGCCTTTAGCTCGACCTAAGCCATACATTTCCTTTGTGACTGATAACATTCACGAACGAAGTTGTGTATTTTTGAAGAAAATAAAACAAGAAAAGAAGAGATAATGGAGAAGAGAAAGGCTAGTTGTGTTATTATTATATGTGTGATGTTGGGAATGCTTGCAGGAGAGTCTGAAGCTGTTATTCCAGAGCTTTTAGCAGAGTGTTATGCAGCTTGTTTCTTGAAATGTGCCATTACTCCGGGGAAAGTGCTCTGTCAATGTGCTACACACTGCATAGCTCATTGCATCTTTCCTCTTAAGTTGAGCGATGATAATGTCAATCGTGATGCATCAAAATCACAAGGTTACTCCTTCTGTCAGCGTGGTTGCACAGTCCTCTCGTGTGCTAATGTCAGCACTCCAAATAATCTAGGTAAGTAATCACTCTTATCTTAAATTTATACCAGAGGACATTGTTAGGGTTTTTGCTGATTTTGATACTAACTTTAATGTTTGGTCCTATTGATTTTGAGATGGAGCTACGGTCGCAAACTGCGTGGATTCATGCGGAAAGACTTGTGCCATAAACTACTCACCCTGAAGAATTGATTTTCAGATGGAGCTGCGGTCGCAAACTGAGTGGATTCATGTTAGAAAGACTTGTGCCATAAGCTATTCACCCTGAAGCATTGATTTTCAGATGGAGCTATGGTAGCAAACTACTGGATTCATGCAGAAAGACTTGTGCCGTAAACTATACACCCTGAAGAATTGAAGAGTTCAATTCCATTGTTATAGATATCTGAATAAGAAGACAAAAACTATCATTTCATGTTTTTATTTTTTCATTGACGACAATTATTGGGTGTTAAATTTTTATCGTGATTCAATTGTCTGGACGTGCTTTTAGTTTTTAACATATTTTAAGGTTGCATAATCTATATCTATATCTATATATTATACTAAAGTAAAAACGATACTTAAAATATCAACATTTGAGTGTACATTTAATTGACACTCAGAGAGCGAAATTTACAGATTATAATTGTTCAATATTACTCACTCCATCTAAAAATGTCAACTAATTAAAAAAAAAAAATTTTGTGATACTCATTTTTCAACATAGAGAGTACTAAGAAGTAATAATATGCATTAAAATTATTAAAATATTATTAATGATACCTAATTTAGATGAATTTTAAAAGTACATAAAAAATTATTGGTTGGGATTGTTCAATTAAAAGTCATTTAAAATGTAAGAATAATATAAATTTGTTCTGTCTAATTCATTTTTAGAAAGTGTGTTACATATATTTTATTAACATAAAACAAATTATTTACATTATTTTATATAATTAAGTTCACTCGATCAAGAATACTTAATATTATTTTGAAAAAAAAAAACTGAAAAAAGAATTTTCTTTTGCACTTAGAGTTCTAATACTACATTTGTCACTCATGACCTGCAATACATACAGTCTTGACCATCTATGAAAGTCCAGTTCAAATCATACAAACCTCTAAATTTATTAACACTTCGATATTGTAAAGGCAATTAAAGTGAAAATAATTTTTAAATTTTTTAGAAGTAAAATTATCATAATTAACAATCTAAGGCTTTTTTTGTTTGACAGAAAATATTTTTTTGGAAAATGTTTTCTTTATTTTTTGTTGTTTGTTTGAGTTAAGGAAAATAGTTAACGGAAAATTATTTTTAGTTAACTGAAAAATAATTTCCTAAGTAACTTGTTTTGAAACCAAATATTTTCCTCTTCTAAAAAGAGAAAAATATTTTTCAAATTTTTGACTTGCTTATATATAATATCTAATGTTATATATTTTTTAATTTTTTAAAATTTATTGTTGACTTTTTAATTTGTTAATATATTTTTAGTGTATTCATATTTTTATTTACATGAATTTCAAATATTTTTTGAATAAATTTTTATGTGATTACCAAACACTAGAAAATACAATTCATAAAAATAAAATTATGAAATTTATTTTCCATGACAAATATTTTCTCTAAGTAGAGGTGTTAATTTTGAAATGGAACCGGTGAACCAGAACAGGAATCGAAACAGGCGATTTCGAACCGTTGGTTCCGTAATCGGAACCGGTCCGGTTCCGGTTCCATAGTTCATGGAACCGTGAACAGGCGGTTCACGGTTTTGAACCGGCAGTTTGGTTAATTTTTGAAGGAAAATCGGACTCGAACCGTCGAACCGGAATCACAACCGGTCGAACTCGAACCGGAATCGGAACTAGAACCAGAACCGAATTGTCTCGAACAGGCTATACCCGGTTCTGGTTCCAGTTCAAAAAAACCTTGAACCGTGGGTTCAAACTAGATTAACACCTCTATCTCTAAAAAATTATTTTCCGTCAAACAAACACGACCTAAGTCTCAAAATATCAATAAACCCGAAGACAACCACTGGTAGAAATATCCAAAAGGTTTGTATGGAGTATACACATAACGAAGACAACCTAAGTCTAAAATTTATTTTCAGAAGGCTTAGAATCACTCACATAGCTAGTTTTAAAACAGTTGTAGAGAATTTCTCAAAAAAAAAAGTTGTAGAGAAATTCCACACAATCCTAATAGTATTAGAACATGCAATACTATATATATATCAAAATCATGTTCTAAACCAGTTCCACAAAACACACATTTACTCTAAGATTTTTGTATGAATACATCGAGATAAGAACTAAAATGGACTGTGGGTCAACGAGCCGTAATTGGTGCTCTAGTTGCTCCATACCAAAGTGCTAAATCTTACTATTGACCATCTTCTCAATAACTTTATTTTTACAAAGGATTGAATTCTTTACCTCTCAATAAAAATTTGAGGAAGAATATATATTCTCATAATTTGTATCAAAAAAGCGAATTAGAAATTGAAAAATTAGATTATGAAATTACAAAACATAATTTGTTTTTAATTGGGTCAATACTTTCAATTCAATAAGCATAAGTAAAGGGTCTATGGATAAAGACAAAAGAGTTTATTTCTAATCGTAACTAAATCTTCATCTTCAATTTTTTTATAGTCAAGATTGAAGCAAAAAAGTATTAAATGATGTCTTTGGTTTACTATAGACATCTACATTTTTTAGCAGAAAGACAGCCTGATGATCTAAGAGACCTCGCTCACTAAATCACACATACAATCAAATATCAACTTTGGTCAAAGAAATTAATATTAGTCCAATAAGAGAGTGTCCTGGCAATAAAGTATCAAATTGATCTCACAATCACATAAATTTATTATGCTAAGAAGTGTTAACTTAGGTGAATTGATTTAAGCACACAATTATATTTTAAATCTTAGTAAAATTCAAAGGCAGCCATTTTACATATAAACATGTACACAACAAAAACGCTTATAATAGAATTTCAAAAGACATAGTCATGTATTTGAAGTTGCAATTGCACTCACTTAGTGTTCCTATTTATCAAAAATTTTGCTCAAGCCCTTTTAGTTGCTTTGGGTTGTCACTTTTGTAGGAAATATGAGAAGCGGGTTGAATCGTATTTCCCTCTTTTTCGACTTTTCGTGCGGAATTTCGGATTGAACAAATGTGTTTGAAAGAAATCAAGAGACAACTAACACAACAATTTAGAGTGGTTCGGAACTAAACTTTCCTACTCCATTACCTCAGTATCTCCACTAAGGATTTTCAACAATTTCACTAATATTCACTTCCGAGCTAAGTGAGAACTCTTTACAACAATCTTTCCACGAAAGATTTACAACACACACTCACAATTCTGTGATTTACAAGCTCCAACAAACTTACTAACACTCGGAATTAGCTTCTACAAAGCTTTACAAGAATAACTTAAGAATCAAGCAAAATATGACTAGAATGGAAAACTAAGAGTGCTGGAATGTTTCTGAAGTTGTGTTTATCAATTCCTCTGAGTTTTCCATCTATTTATAGCCTCCAAGAGCGTACATGACTGTTGAAATCGAATATAGCCGTTGTGGAATTAAAAAGTCTTACTTTACAAAAAGCTGCCCGAAAGGTTAATGTGCATTATTCTCATAAATAATGTACGTTAATCAAATTAACGTGTGTTACCCTCAACGTAACGTACGTTATTCTTCACCTGGGCATTCCATGAATAACGTTTTTGAACCCACGTTAATTTTCCTAGATTCTAACTTTTCTCTTGCAAAATCAATCTTTATCATTTTAAAACGTTTCTCATTATCAAAACTAAGTCCAGGACTCTATGTTGATTGTTGGAACATTGATGTTCATATAAGATTTAAGTTTTGAAATGAACAAATACTTAATGAATTTAATCTTGCTTGTATGTGTGTTTGTGTGAAATGAATGAAAGATAGTCAAGTAGATTGAAATTACTTGAGTAAATTGAAAGTTAGTCAAGTAAGATGAAAGTTAGTCAAGTAGAATGGATTTACTTGAGTAAATTGAATGTTAGTCAAGTAAGAAATGAAACTAGTCGACTAGTGTGTTGTGTAAGTCGACTAGGACCTCAGGAAATTCAAAAAGACGAGTACAACTGCTATTTTAGGATGAACTGATGCAGATCAGTCGACTGGTAAGAACACCAGTCGACTAGGGATGGTTCTTGACAGGTAATGAAGACAAAATAACAGGAAATATGGTAAGAAATCATTT
>CANYCX010145562.1:0-13140 GCA_948193385.1 Breynia disticha f. nivosa
TAGTCCTAAGGCTAAGACCCATCCTAGCAAGCCAATAAGCTAGACTATTAGCTTTCTTAAAATGTGAGAAATTAGAGCAGATTCAAATTTGGCCATTAAAGAATATAAAGACCAGCCTAAAGATTGTTGTTGACTGTTACAGTCATTAGGATTCTTGGCAACTTGAGAAGTTAACAGGGAATCAGTATCCAGTTTAATCTGATGCAAGCCACTGTCATTAGCCCATTGCAAACCAAGCTGAATCCACCATAACACAGCAAATAAAGGAGAACAAAATTCTATTTTGATTGATTTCGTAATATGCACAATATCAGTGCTATCTCGAGCAATTAAACCCACTGAGCATATAAGGGTTTGAAAATTAATAGCAACATCGACATTAATTTTAAACACATATGCAACAGGAAGGCTCCGAGCACAATTTTTCCCGAGTTGGTTTTCTTATTGTAAAGTTCCTTTTGGTAATAACTCGCTTTTAAGAAAAAACCTACAACCTATATAGATGAGGAAATAACATCAACTGAGGTCGGATCTTCAGAAAATAAAGAATGGTTCCTGACTTCCTGTTCTTCAAGTTGTTTGGGTAAGGAAGATGTATAAACAAGTTTTGATGTCGCTTCTTAAGAGATGTAGGAGAATGCAACTTATGCATAATTTGATGTCCTATACATTTTTCCAAGTCGTCGTTTTCTTGAGATTGATTGATGGTAAATGTCAACATATGTAATTGGAGGGAGACCTTGTAAAATTTGACTCGATTTGCTAATTTGATTCGATCCGACATGTAGTTATGTAGGTTTAAGTAAGATGTAAATGAATTGATCTATTTATGTTCCGTTAAAAAATTTTTAAATAGGTAAACTTGAAACGCCTCGAATACAACTTGTTATGACCCGTTAAAAATTTATTAATAATTTTTAAAAATAAAATATATAAAATATATACAAAAATTTAATCTGAAAAAATATTTAACAAATGAGAACATACGTTTTAAAAAAATAGACCCAAAAAATAGCAAAAAAAAATATTTACATTTGAGTTTTTGGTCAAGAGAAGTTAAACAATCTAATTTTTAATTCATTTAACTTGTTCGCTCATATAAATAAGGTTGAATTACACGTTTATAGATTTTTTCAAATATTCTTATAAAAATATCATCTCACTAATTTTGTTAACAATAATAATGTTTAACATATCTAAATAACTAAAGAATGCTAAATAAATTTGTAACTAGACAATAAGACTTTAATAAAAAATAAAATAGATGATTAATAGTATTAGAAATGGATATTGTTTGATGAATACAAATAAAAAATATAAAAAAACTTCAAAAAATAGTTGTAAAAAAATTATATAACTTAATAAAAATAAAAGAATATTTAAAAGTATAGTATTAAGCAAAATTTTCTCTATAAATAAAGGGACAATGCGTATCAATTCAACAGGTCGAACACATAACTTGTATAATAAACGTGTTTAATCGTTTTAGCTAAATGTATCGACCGATCAACTCATTGATCAAATATGTTATATATCAGATTTGAATTTATTTTTTAACCTATTTATTAAATAGGTTGGGTTCGAAAGTAAACCAATCATATTAACAAATCATGTTATCCAATACGAATCTAACTAATCAACCCCAAATGTCTATTTTACAAAAGAAAATATAGGAATCAAACGAGACAAACAGAAAAAAGTAAAACTAGAGAAAGAACTGCGGACTTGGGAAAATAAAGTGGGTCCTATCTGGGCCAATAGACAACCCCACGTTGATTGATTGGTGCCGTTTTAAGTTCGCTTGATGATGCAGTGTGCAGTTGAAAAAGACACCACTGTTTTCATTGTCATCCACAAAACAGATTCACAACTAAAATATTCAAATTGAAGAAGCTTCTCTCATCACAAATCTTCTTCTCTTTTGTCATGCTCTTCACGTCTGTCTCACAACTTACTGCAGTTAACTAACTCAACATCTGACATCTGTCGTTTTCTTCTTCTTTTTACTTTCTGTTAGTTTTCTGTTGGTCTTTTAATGTTAAGTCAACCCGCCTTCACTCTCCCACATTTTCTTTCACCACTTGCATCTCTCTCTCTCTGAATTCTTCTCTTTTTTCTTTCTTTGACAAAGTTTGAATCTTGTTCACACGCCATGTTGATCAAGAACTATTTTTTCAACATGTTTCAGTCCAAGTTTGGGGAATTCAATTAATTTTCTCTTGACTAAGGGTAAAAGTTCAAAGCTTCTGGATCTCTATTTCGTAAAGTTGCGATCTTTAAGTAAATCTCTCCCACAATATGTTAATGTAGTTGTTGTCGCAGCCTTTAGTGATGGAGTACAAAAACGAGAAGTCAGTAAGGTAAATCTTTTTTATTACTCTCCTTAAGTTTCTTGGATTCATATACCCAAGATAATTTTCTTATTGGTTTCTTAATTTGTAGGTTTAATGACTCTCAATTACTCGAAAAGCCATTACCTTTATACAAAATATCAGGGCCACTGTTGAAACCTGAAAGTGGCATTGGTGAAAGAAAGAAACGCAAAAAAGTTCCGAAATTTGGGAGGTTTAAGGTGTTTCCAGTGAATCATGAGCATTGGAAGAAGAGAATTATTGATCCAGGAAGTGATGGTTTCTTGATATGGAACAGAGTTTTTCTCTTCTCTTGCTTGGTTTCGCTCTTTATTGATCCATTGTTTTTTTACCTTCCATCAGAAGTGAACGCTGATGGCACATCTTGTATGGATGCTGATTTGAATTTGGGAATTACGGTCACATGTTTTCGTAGCTTAGCAGATATGTTTTACATTTTGAACATTGCAGTGAAGTTTAGGACTGCTTATGTGTCACCTCGTTCAAGAGTTTTTGGAAGGGGTGAACTTGTTATGAATCCCAAGGACATTGCTAGGCGATACTTGAAATCAGATTTCTTAGTAGATCTTATTGCTGCACTACCTCTTCCACAGGTATTCTTCGTTTTCTTGATTCAAAATACTGTCTTGTATGGTAAAAAGGTTTCTAACTTAACATACACAGAAAGATTTGAATCTGTCCGTTGTTTGAACCCGAACCCCGTTAGTTCGAGTTTTCCAGATGAGTTTGTCTTTGATTTTTTGTTAAATGCAGAAATCTCTTCTTGCTTGTGCAGTACAGGAATAAAATGAGATGTTTGCTCAAAACTTGAATTGGGTTTTCCAGTTTCTTTTTATCGTTCCAATGAATGTTCGGATTATGATTAGGGCTATTGTGTTGAATAATAATTGGATTGTTTGACTATTTATGCTTTGAATTATTTTGCTTCTACTCACCTAACTTGAATCTCATTCATTGTTGAAAGAAAATAACATCAGAATTATTTTTTTTCTTGCAGATTGTAATATGGTCAATTCGAAGCTCACATTCTGATCATACCAACAATGCTCTGGTTCTGATTGTTCTGCTGCAGTATTTCCCCAGATTATATCTGATATTTCCATTAAGCTCTCAGCTAATCAAAGCCACTGGTGTAGTTACAAAGACTGCTTGGGCTGGTGCTGCCTATAATCTTTTGTTATACATGTTAGCTAGCCATGTAAGAATACTATCATTTTTTGTTGATCTTTTCTGAGCCATATGCATTATTGCCATTTCTTAAGGATTAGGCTTCTGAATTTTCAGGTGCTGGGAGCATGTTGGTATTTGTTGTCAATCGAGCGTCACGCTACATGTTGGAAATCCCTCTGCAGGCATGAAGACATGTTCCCAAGATGCAGAGTTAAATACTTGGATTGTAAAAGTTTGAGCAGAGAAGATCGACAGATATGGGCAAATAGTACTCAGGTGTTCAGTAATTGTGATCCCTCAAATGAAAATACTGGCTTTAAGTATGGGATATACGAAAATGCTTTGACACAGAGTGTGTTCTCTTCTCCCTTTTATGAGAAGTATTTCTACTGTCTTTGGTGGGGTTTGCAGAACTTGAGGTATGGCTTCTAAACACTTGTATTAAGACTGTTCAATATGAAGATTTTGGCAATATTAATGATGTGTAAGTTATTTTCTTGTCCTTTTCAGTTCCTATGGTCAGACTTTGACAACAAGCACATTTATTGGGGAAACAGCATTTGCCATACTCATTGCCATAGTTGGCCTGGTTTTGTTTGCTCATTTGATCGGAAACATGCAGGTAAAGAAAGTTTGCATCCTCTGTATAATGTTTCTGTGCTAAAAAACTTAGAAGTTGTTGGTATTCCCTCGTTTTGCATCTTATTAGAATCTTTTCTGTTTGTTGTCACCGGGACTAAAGAATGCTGTTGTTACTGTAGACATACTTGCAATCCATTACTGTGAGACTTGAAGAGTGGAGACTCAAGCGGCGAGACACTGAGGAGTGGATGAGACATCGGCAACTTCCCCAAAGCCTACAAGAACGTGTGAGGCGCTTTGTCCAGTACAAATGGCTGGCAACTAGAGGAGTCAATGAAGAATCAATACTGCGTGCATTACCTACTGATCTTCGTCGGGACATTCAACGGCACCTGTGTTTGGATCTTGTTCGACGAGTAAATTACTCTCATATGTCACTGATGAGCATTTCAGAACTTAATAGGGTGCAAATTATCTGTCTGATGAAGTCCATTCCTTTATTTGTGGCTTGATTCGTCATTTTATCTCTCGGCAGGTACCTTTTTTCTCACAGATGGACGATCAACTCCTTGATGCCATATGTGAGCGCTTGGTTGCTTCATTGAGCACACAAGGGACCTATATAGTTCGGGAGGGTGACCCTGTTACAGAAATGCTCTTTATTATCAGGGGCAAATTGGAGAGCTCAACTACCAATGGAGGCAGAACAGGCTTCTTTAATTCAATTACTTTGAGACCTGGTGACTTCTGTGGTGAAGAGCTACTGACTTGGGCATTGCTTCCAAAATTTACAACAAACTTGCCTTCTTCCACTAGAACTGTGAAAGCATTAGAGGAAGTGGAAGCATTTGCATTGCGAGCAGAAGACCTTAAGTTTGTTGCGAATCAGTTTAGACGTCTCCATAGCAAGAAGCTACAGCACACATTCCGTTTTCACTCGTACCAGTGGAGGACATGGGCTGCTTGCTTTATTCAGGCTGCTTGGCATCGATACAAAAAGAAGATGATGGCGAAAAGCCTAAGCATGTCAGAATCATTTGCATTTTCTGTGGATGAAGAATCCTCCGAAGAAACAGATCAAGCAGAGGAAGAACATAGTACGTCATCTTCAAATACTTCTCAAGCAAAACAGAACTTAGGAGTTACTATACTCGCTTCGCGATTTGCTGCAAACACGAGAAGAGGGGTTCAGAAAATGAAGGAAGTAGAATTGCCCAAGTTTCAGAAACCCGAAGAGCCAGATTTCTTGACGGAACTAGATGACTAGCCTGAAATTCTTTTGATGACACGGCAGCCGCCACCAATTTCTTCCAAACGAAAGGTTCAAAGCTAACCCATTAAGGCACAAAGGTGCTACAGGATAATACTCAAGCACACAGGTATGATTGTTCATGGGCAGATACTGGTATAAACATAACTTGGATGCTGTTTGTAATCGTTGACTTTCATTAGTATAGAATCATACTTTTAATCTGATTGATTGAATCGGTAATTTTTTCATAGTTAAAATACTATTTGCTCTGCCTCCCACAATATACTATTTGACCTGTAAACACGAATTGTCACTTCTACTGCAACCGTTGGCCTGTCGTGTCAAAAGATCTATTTTGGCCCTTCAAAGACTTCAATTGACAAAAAATTTTCAATGCAGTGGACCGAAGAAAGCAATACACTTGTCCCAACTACACTGCAACCTCCACCATCGTCAAGCATTTACAACACAAGGACGGTATCTTTCTCATAACCCACAAGAGGATTTTTTTCCCTCCCACCGACACTATAATTGAAACACTGATGGATAGACTGGCTCAAACCTCAGCCACTATCAGAGCTTCCAAGGATCTCGTTCTCACTTTCTCCAGTCAGTCTTGCCTTCCGACAGTTTTTTCTCAAAAAAAAAAAAATATCACACAGACGCTTGCAAATGAATGTAATGGGATGAGATTCGAGAGATTTGGAAGAACATGAAGATATTATTATTGCATTAAATTTCAATGTACAGCATAAAGTTATTTTACATGGTCTTACACAAAGCAAACAGGAATCTGAGAACAAGAACCTGAAGGAAGCTTTTTCTTTGACCTCAACCAAAGTTAGCTTCACCAAGAACATGTATATGTATCGGAAGGGCTAAATCACACCCGAACAAGAATGAAAGTTAAACTGTAAAAAAGATGGCAATCAACAAGAATTTGGTGCCTAAGGAACTAGACTATCACTCTACAATGAAAAAAATATAAATTGTGACTACTATTGAGAGTAACTGATGAATGCACAATCCTATAATCAAATGTACCCAGAAAAAAACTTCATTTTATTTGAAATGGTTGGCTGCAATGCCGTTGAGCTTAAATGTACGCAGCTATGACTTCCAAGCTTTCTTCTTTGATCACGTCGGTTACTAGCTTATCTGCTCTCCAATAAGATCAAGACCCACAAGAAGGAAAGTTACGCCCTGGAAGAGAAGGAAATAGAAATGAACTCCCTGAGCAGATAACAGGCTCCTGACAGAAGCCGTGAGTAGGAGAAATGCCAAAGCAAGTTCTTTCCTGTATATGTTGTTCACTTTCTTAACTGGTTTAGCAGCTGATTCTTTCTGTTCTGTCAAGCGATTCAACTCTGCAAGCTCATTCTCAGAAGCTCCTCTACTCATATGTGGTTGGTTCACCGGCTTCAAGTCTCTCTCAGCAGCAGCCAGCAAGTCGGATTCTGATGACCTACCGGCTTTCTTGGTGACAATCCACTCATAAGAGCTACCCAATTGGAATAGTCCAGATACCATCGCATTAAATTTAGTAACTGACATGGTGTTTTCGAAAAGGAGGTAAGGAACAATGAAAGGGACGTATTTTGGGGCCGGAAGAATGTTGAGGAAAGACATTAAAACAGGCACGTAACAAATGACCCACAAAGGAAGTTCAGCCTCAAGGACAAACATGGTAATAGGAAGAATTATGCAGAACAATGTGAAGGAATAGAAGGGAAGGATTAGTTTTCTTAAAAGGAAAAACAGGAGTATTAAGTTTGCTTTCTTCCATGCGGCTACCTGCATGATTGAAACATTGCCCTTTAGCATACGATCAGTTTATTGTATTAGTAGAAAAGCCTCAAATTTTACCTTAGAAGTAATAATGGCTGGAAGGCACAATCGGAAAAGTTGCATAGGACCAGAATGCCAGCGATGTTGCTGCTTCCTGTAAGCTTCATAGGACTCGGGAACTTCACAGATAACCTGAAATGTAGTACAGAGAGTAAAACTATGACAACAAACTCCATGCTTTAAGAAACTTATGCACTATATTTAATTTGTACACAAATGCAGACTATTAGAAGCCCAAGTTTAAAAAAAAAATTAGCAACAATGCTTGGATGCAAGTTTATACTTGAACAGCACTCATGCAGAAGTTCAATTCTAAAGTATAATATGGTGCATGCTTATGCTTAAGGAAAGACAATCAGCTCAGAAAATTTGGATTGTTTAAATACCTTCACATCATTAAGAAAAATGAATTTCCATCCATTAAGGTGCGCACGAACAGCTATGTCCATATCCTCTACTGTCGTTCTCTCAAGCCATCCACCAGACTCTTCTAAAGCTTTGATTCTCCAGACACCAGCAGTGCCATTAAAGCCAAAAAAATTCGTAAACACACCATTAACTTGCTGTTCCACCTCAAAGTGGAAGCATAAGTTGATATTCTGGTGTCGAGTCAATAAGTTCTCATCCTTGTTCACAAAGGACCACCTTGCTTGGACCAATCCAAGTTCAGGATTGTTCTGCAACATAAAAAAGCCAAGTGAAGTGAATTTCTACAACCGTTCTTCTGCGAAAGAGGAGTTCATCCAAACAAGTCTCACATTTGGCTTACCTTAAAATGTGGCACTGTTAGCTTAAGGAAGTCTGGATTGGGTTGGAAGTCTGCATCAAATATTGCGACAAACTCATAATCCTTCACATAATCACAGCTCATCGCAGACTTGAGATTTCCTGCTTTATAACCAGTTCTAATAGTACGATGTCGATAGACTATGTTGATGCCCTTTTGGCTCCACTTAGAAACTTCTCCCTTTATAAGGGATTGGATGCTCTCATCATCAGAATCATCAAGAACTTGAATCAACAAATGATCCATTGGCCAATCAAGTAGGCATACTGCAGAGATGGATTGCTCATATACCTGCACAAATGGCAAATCAGCATAACAAACAGAACCTTGAAAAAGACACCATTGTTCATTATGGTAATTTCATGTTCCTACTTTCTACAAATTATGCACAACCAGCAGTGATAGCAACACTGAGCCAACAGTAGCATAGGAAAAACACTATCAATCATTCTGTCATGAAGGCCGAAGCCAGTGACAACCACAGATTTTGATACAATTCAAGATATAGTTAATGTCATTGCCAATCCATCCTACTTTAAGGAAAAGCATCAAAGATCACAATTCAATGATACACCATTATCTCCAAGACACTAACAAATTATAAGAAGTAAAAGAAGAAATGATAAAGTTTTGAAGCAAGTTACCTCTCTTTCATTACACATAGGAATTTGAACAAGAACCATGGGGTACTTATATGCCGCTTCAACATCATCTGATTGAAAAGGATCACCTTCAATTCTAGGGGCAATTCTCTTGTATTTAATAAAAAAGCAACCAAGACAAAGTATCAAACGATCTATGGATTGAATCAGGAACAGCACAACACAGAACTTTGAAAGACCTTGAATGGCAGGTGCAATGTAATCAGCTCTAAATGTTAACCACCCAACATAAACCAAGTGCAGTACGCTTTGAAAATCCAAAGTCCTAGGAATGTGAAAGCTAGTAGCTTTCTCAAAATAATGCCAACCCTTGAAGTAAGCAGCGACTTCAAAAGTTAAAATTGCTATAGAAGTCACAAGAAACAGTCTAATAATTCTAAGAACCAACTTTCCTTTACCTAATTTCTCACTAGCAACTCCTACTCCTTGTCTAAAGATCAATCTTTTCTTAATAGTTCCAAGCAATGTCCAGAACATAGTGGCAAGCCAAGCTACACAACCAGCAGCTCTATGAGCTTTGAGAAGCAAAACCCATGTCACTTGTTTTGCATTTTTTCCTCTACTCTTCTCAACAGGCCTAAATGCAGCATCTGGACCATTGATTTCTACGACTGAGTTATTTGGATTCTCCATTTTAACCACAACAGGAGTGCCTTTTTTACTATCCTTAGGCCACCAATTCGAAAAACCCAATCTTGGAGCCTTTTTACACTGCCCTAAAATTCAAACAAGAATAACACAAAAATAAACTCAACCCAAGAACCGAACTCAAAAAAGCTTAAACCTTCGAGTAAATCTCTCAAGACCCAGATCCCAAAACTAAAAACAAAAGACTCCCATTTTAGGACAAAACATAATGAAGAAGATCCTCCAATTGAGAACTTAAAAGAGAACCCAGTTGGAGGCTATTCACAGGAAGAACAATGTAGGAAAAAAGAAGGAATAGAGAAGTTATATTTAATGTGTAGAGAAAACATAGCAAATTTGAAGTGTTATTATGAAGCAAGAAAGAAAGGTATCTGCAGGCTGTAAGATCCTAACACCATGTGTGAGTGCGCCCCTAATAATCCAAACAAATTAACTTGCCAAATTAAATTACCAGATTTTTGGCTAGTTTGTAATTGTGTTCTTAATATGTAAAGTAAGTACGTAATGAGGAAGGTTCGGACATGAATGTGTTTTGACTATGTAGTAAACGCCGTTGTCTTTCCCACTTCCAAGTTGGTGAAAATTCCATATAAGCACTTTTTGACTTTTTGTTTCAGTACTATTCCCTCAAGGATGGAAAAATTCGTTCGAATTAGGAGTGAGAAAAAAACTAAATTGATCCCTCTATATCGAAACCAATCTGAACTAAACTGCTGTTATTGGTTTTTTGATGGTTCGGTTTGGTCACGATTTGAATTTTTTTCAATCCGCCATGGTTTGGTTTGGTTTCGGGTTGGTTGATTCTCAACCCGAACCCAAACCAAACCGACCACTTTATAAATTCTATATTAATAATATTATATTGTATGTTAATAATGTTTATTAAGTTTAAACTTTGAGATTTTTATTAAAAATTTAATTTTTATAATGTTATATTAAAAATTATAATTTTAGTATACTAAAAGACAAAAATATCATAAGTAAAAAAATAATATTATTAAACTAAAGAATAGGACGGTTTAAGAGAATTGAATTGAAATTTGCCCCTCCTTTTAACTCACCAACCCGACCAATTCAAACCACTAAGAGCAGTTTGGTTTGGTTTAGTCTACAAGAAATAATTGGTTTGGTTTGTCATTTTTTCAATCCGCCATAATCGGTTTGGTTTGAAAATCACCTTTCAACTCGACCACTGCTCACCCTAATTGAATTAATTAGTTTATATAAAAAACAATCACTGAATTATTTTGCACTCATTTACATGTACAACCATTTATATCATAAGTACATAACATATGCGTTTATGCAATGTATAATTTTATTTGATTAACTTTATCTGTCAAGTTTGTAATCTATTTTCTTACTGTCACCTCATTTTAACTTATTTCCTTCTTTATGTTACCGTTTTATTTTTCATTTTATTTACTTTTTTCGTTCCCACCTCATTTTTATTTCATTTACTTTTTTCCATTACCACCTCATTTTCATTTCATTTACTTCTTCCAGTTTCCACCTCATTTTCTTTATATTTAATTCTTCCCATTGCCGCCTCATTTTCATTTTATTTACTTCTTCTCGTTGTCACCTCATTTTCATTATTTGTTTATTTATAGAAATTCAATACAACTTGACCACAGATCACAAGTTCCCTTTCAAATACATGTCATATGAACAATCAATTCTATGTCAGCACATTCACCCATATGGCTTTACAATATTTCACATTAAATCACAATGCACATCAGTAGCAAACAAACATTCATAATAAAAGTAGCAGAGAGAATTTGCTGTTTGGATGAACTAAAGAATGTTGTTGTTTTTACTGAACAGAAAAAAATTATAAGTTTACACAAATGTTGTTGTTTATATACTAACTACAGTATAAACAAGAAACAAAACTTAATTTACACATGTGGCTAAATGACGTGGACAATGAGCACCGACTTCATCTAAATGACGTGGGCACTGAGCACGACTTCAACTCAGCTGCTTGAGACTCTTCAACTTCAACTTCTACTCGAGCTGGAGTTGGGATATAAGAACTTTAAGAGCCGCCCTCAAGTTGAACTGCTGAAATGTTCAGCATGTTTAACTTGAAAATATTACCCGCATGTGGTCCAACCAACAATGGCTTGGTGAAAACATCAGCCAGCTGCTGGGAAATACGAACTGGAAGCAGAGAAATTAAGCCAGACTGAAGCTTTTCACGAACAACATGGCAATAAATCTTGATGTGCTTCGTTCGTTCATGAAAAATTGGATATTTAGCTATATGAATAGCCGATAAACTGTCACAGAAAACTGGAACTGAACTTGAATGAGCAACATACAAATTTGCCAATAAATATAAA
This sequence comes from Breynia disticha f. nivosa, assembly GCA_948193385.1. Classification (NCBI taxonomy): domain Eukaryota; kingdom Viridiplantae; phylum Streptophyta; class Magnoliopsida; order Malpighiales; family Phyllanthaceae; genus Breynia; species Breynia disticha. Next base: position 11,673 of record CANYCX010145562.1, read on the forward strand.
AGCCACTGTACTTCACAAACAGTGAAAGTAATAGCTCTATACTCGGCTTCAGTAGAGAATCGAGACACTATTGTTTGCTTTTTAGCTTTCCAAGATATAAGAGAAGAACAAGGAAAACACAATAACCAGTTACAGATCGTCTGGTGTCGAAAAAATTCGCCCAATTGGCATCTGCATATGCTTGAAGTTTACAATCTGCCTTGGCCGAATAAAAAAGTCCCAAACCAATGCTTCCTTTTATATAACGTACAACTCGACAAGCAGCAATAAAATGTTCAGCTGTAGGACAGTCAAGAAACTGACTTAATTGCTGCACGATATAAGCAATATCGGGTCTCGTAATGGTCAAATAAAGTAGCTTGCCAATGAGACGACGATAAACACTGGAATCTGGAAGGGAAGTGCCCTCTTTAATCAAGCGACAATCATGTAACATAGGTGTCCTTACAGGCTTACTCTCCAAATAACATGTATCTTTAAGTAAATCCAAAGCAAATTTCTTTTGACAAAGATGTATACCAGACTTACTATGCCCAAAAAATACTTGAGCTCACCAAGATCTTTAATCTTGAACATATTATTCAAATAGGTTTTAACAGCAGTTACTTGATCCAAGTCATTACTAACTATCACAATGTCATCAACATAGACTAACAATGCAAGAAAGAATGTACTTGTTCGTTTAATAAATAGAGAGTGATCTGAAGTTGCTAGCGTGAAACCCCATTTGAGTAACAAATCAGACAATTTAGCATACCACTGTCGAATTTCTTGTTGCAAACCATACAATGATTTCTTTAACTTTAAAACTTTGCCCTACGGAATATCATATCCATTCGGAGGTTTCATATAAATTTCTTTTGACAAATCTCCATGTAGAAATGCATTATTTATATCCATTTGATGTAAATACCAGTTTTTTGCAGTAGCTAACACTAAAACCATTCTGACAGTGCTCATTTTAGCAACAGGACTAAATGTGTCCATGTAATAAACACCCTCTTGTTGTGTAAAAACCTTAGCAACAACACGAACTTTGCAGCGTTCAATCTCTCCAGAAGCTTTATATTTGATTCGATACACAATCTTGCAATCAATAGGCGTTTTACCCTCTGGCAAATTGACAACATCCCAAGTGTGATTTGATTCTAAAACAGTAAATTCTGCATATAAAGCATCTTTCTAGCAATCATATTTCATGGCCTCAGCAAAAGTAATATCATCAATTTTGCTAGTAAAATTGTAGTATTGAGGAGACAAATGAGCATAAGAAAACACCATGAAAAGAGCATGTGGACTGGTATGAAAGGGCGTATGGAAGGTGTATAATTGTGGCATGCCTCTACAATCGTAATCCTAAAGCTTCTTTGGTGGACCTCGCTGCCATATAGGACGTTGATTGAACAGAAAAGTATCAGCGGCTGCTGGTAATAAAGTTGCAGTAGGTGATACAAGAAAGATTGGAGAT
>CANYCX010145618.1:0-14535 GCA_948193385.1 Breynia disticha f. nivosa
CATTATAATTGGTTAATAAAGTGGATTGCCTGTGGCCAATTGATTAGGTAAAAGGAACTGAGAATGTATAATGATTATATGTATGTTGCCTTATGAATAATGTAATTGATTTAAGGATGTTAAGAATGACTTAATGATGCATAAAATAATTGTTTAAGAAGTTAATAAGGTTGGTTGAAAGGTTTGGAAATGGCATGAATTGTATAAGGCACGGTTTGAGTCGAATGTGGCAGAATTGGCACTGGAGCAAAAATAACGTATGTTACTTCATAAGTAACATACGTTAACCATAATTAACGTATGCCAACAGAGACCTTTGGCATACGTTATTAACAATTAACATATGCTAAGGGGAACTATGGCATACGTTATTCTTGCCAGCAGAACTGGAAAAAAATGACTGATGAATAACATACGTTAATGCTTGATAAACATACGTTAATTTAGTGCAGAAACCCTATTTTGGTTTAAATAATGTTCTAATGATTTCCTAGATTAACCTAGTGATTAAAGATGGGTTCTTGGTGATTAAATACTTAAAAGGAAATGTATGAACACATGAATGATTGTTGTGATATGGCTTTAGGGTGCCATTAGGGAGAATAAGGTCGGGGTGGCCGAGGTCTCCCCTGCACCCCAACATGTAGAGACGCTAAAGGATAGCCTTACTGAGTATTTAAAATATACTCACCTGTCATTGCTGGATTCTGTGTAGATTGACAGGAATCAGAGACGGGACGACGTGATCGGCAAGGCTAGCGGTGCGATACTGAAGGTCGAGCTCCTAGGGTTTTGGTTGTATGGATTTACATGCATGTATACGTTATCTTTTATGAAAATTGTGTAATGGCATGTAAACCGTTTTCTTTCTTCCACATTGTTTAAATTACAAATGGTTTTTATTTACCATTCTAATGTGTTCCAGCTTCCGCATTATGAAAGACATTGTGTATTAATTACTCTGATTTATATTATATACTTATGTTTTAAGAAACAAAAGGTGAGAAAAATCGATTGTTTTCAAAAACGAACTTTGAAAATTTTGGCGTCACAATGATTATATGAGAATGTATAATGTATATATGGAGATGTATTTATATGAAAAGATATAACAGGAATTGAATAGCATATTAATATGAAAATGAAAAGTAAATTAAGAAAATGGAAAGTGAAGAGGTACAAGATATGAAAAGTGAACAGGTACATGAACGTTGTATATGTGTGATTTGTATATACGTGTGATATATATGTAGCGATTACAGATTCACAGCTTCGACTGTACAGGATATTTGTACTGATTACAGCTTCGCCTGTATAGGATCATAACATTGACTATACAGGTTCACAGCTTAGGCTATACAGGATCATCACATTGATTATACAGATTCACAACTTAGGCTGTACAGGATTACTGGATTTTATATGAGCGATATTGTTTGTTTGCTGAGATTGATGATGGTTATATATATGAGTTTCTTGTTGTTTAAGATTGATTTGAATGTTGAGGAGCATGTTGATAGATATAAATTGATAATTACTTGAGAATTGTCGACAGGTTGAGATTGTTGTACTGGAGTGCAATATGTAAATATGGTTATATCCAGGTTACAACCATTATATACCAGTTCCACGTAAAGTATGAACTTTATTTATTCCAGAATAATGGGCGTATTAAGTTAATATAAAGCTTAATCCATGGATATGCTAACTAATATGATCAATGTTCTGAGTGTATAACGGATTAACTGTAAATTGAATATATGATATAATATATATATGTTTGAAAAGATCAGAAATAAAAGATTAAAGATGATTAAAGATAATGAAATGTATGTATATTATAAGAAAAGTTTTCAAGTATACGTACTTATAAGATTAAAGAATTAATTAGTAAATGATTATATGGTAATAAGAATAGGACGTTTTAATTTGGTATCAGAGCAGGGATATGATCCCTGGATATGTTTTTGATATGTGAATTGTGATTTGTAATTGCATGTGCATTTTGTGAAATGTGTGTTTAATTGGTTTTATTTGGTTTTATAGATATGTCAGAGCCCAGACATCCTACTGAGAGAGAGGGAGCAGCAGACCCTATAGTATAGTTATCACATGCAGGGTCTAAAGATACAAAGTATGATCCTAATTATCCACAGTATGATATGGCTTATCCTTATCCACCACCATCTTACTATCCTATGTACAGAGATCCACCTTTGACAGATTATCAGATTAGAGCTAGAAACTTTAAGGAATTGAAGAAGTTAGGAGTTGTAGAGTTCAGTGGTACTATAGATCCACAATTGGCACAGGAGTGGTTGGGTCGGATTATTAGAGTCTTTGAGATGATGCAGTCGAGTATAAAGGACACGTTAGAGTTTGCAGTATCATTTTTACTGAGTGATGCGTACGAATGGTGGAAGACAGTTCCCCATTCTTTGGAGTTTCTGCGAGTTATATCCTGAGAGGATTTTTCACGAGAGTTTAGAAAGAAGTATTTACCGGAGGTATATCTGAATGCAAAAAGAAAGGAGTTCTTAACTCTGAAGCAGGAAAGATGATTGTAGCTGAGTACAAGTTACAGTTTACCCAGCTGTCACATTTATCTGCGAGTTATATCTCTAGTGATAAAGATAAATGTAGGCTATTAGAGGATGGTTTAAACAAGAAAATTTGTAACCCTAAAACAAAAATGAGTGAGTACATAGTGTTGAGAGATGCAACAATTAGAGCGAAAGAACTTCTTAAGTTTAATGAGAATGATGAAGAGGAAAAGCAGGTAAACAGAAGAGGGTAGCAACCCTAGGAGAGTCAAGTAGACCGGGGAAGAAAACTGAGTCTACTCCTACTCGTATAGGATTCTGAGGGTTTATTGCAGACCGATCACGATCTTTCTCTTATTTGGCTTATTGTGGTAGAGGATTTGGTCGGGGAGGATCACGTAGCTCAGTATTTGTAGCGGGACCACTTATGAACTTGTTTCCTCATTGTCAGCATTATCATTCAAGAGAGTTTAGGATGTTGACCAGTAGTTGTTATATTTGTGGACAACAAGGATATTTTATGAGGGAATTCCCTAAGAGAGGAGATAGAGGTGCTATAGAGAGAGATGTAGCACAGACACAGTCGACTGTACATAGTAGTAATTCGAGGGTTACAACTAGTGGTACTCGAGGACGGGGTAGAGGAGCTGCTTCTACTCCACCATCTGATTGAGGCAGAGAAGCCTCTGGTACTCAAACTTAGGGACATGTTAGAGTTTTTGCGATTTCTCGAGAGGAGGCAGCAGACGCCCCTGAGGTTATCACAGGTGAGTTACATTTATTTGGTGTTTCTACTTATAGATTGATAGATCCTGGTTCTACACAATTATTTAGTAACCCCAAAATAATACATGTAGTGAAAGTTAAACCTGAAACATTGATACAGAGCCTAGGAGTTCATACTCCATTAGGCAAAATGATGTGGGTACATACAGTATACAGAAATTATAAAATACAGATACAAAGTACAGAATTGTCAGTTGATTTAATTTTATTAGATTTGACAAAGTTTGATCTGATTTTAGGTATGGATTGGTTAGCTCGTCATCGTGCTAAGGTAGATTGTTATACCAAAGAAGTGAGCATTGAACCTAAAGAACAAAGCAAAGTAATATTTTGTGGGAATAGAAAACTTGTGCCTAGTTGTCTAATATCAGCTATTCAAGCCTTTAAGTTGATCCGAGACAGATGTGAAGATTATTTGGCTCATATAGTTGATGGAACAACAACGAATGAAAACATTAAAGGAATACCAATAGTAGATCAGTTTCTTAACGTGTTTTTGGAGGATCTTTCAAGATTACCTTGTGATAGAGAGATGGAATTTACTATTAAGTTGATTCCTGGTACTGCACCCATATCCATACCACCGTACAGAATGGCACCATCTGAATTATATGAACTAAAGAAACAGCTACAAGAGTTACTTGATAAAGGTTTCATTCGACCTAGTGTTTCACCTTGGGGAGTACCTTTATTATTTGTTAGAAAGAAAGATGGAACATTACAGTTATGTATAGATTACCGCAAACTTAATCAAGTAAAAGTGAAAAACAAATATCCATTGTCTCGTATTGATGATCTACTTGACCAATTGCAAGGTGCCACTGTGTTTTCAAAGATTGACCTAAGATCTGGGTATCATAAACTAAAGATAGCACAGGAAGATATTCTAAAGACTGCTTTTTGAACTCGGTACGATCATTACGAGTTTTTAGTTATGTCATTTGGCTTAACTAATGCTCCAGCAGCATGTATGACATTGATGAATAATATATTCTAGCCCTTTCTCGATTAGTTTCTGATTGTCTTTATAGATGATATACTGATTTATTCGAGAAATACCAATGAACATTTACGAATAGTTTTACAAATTTTGCTAGAAAAACAGTTATATGCAAAACTTAGCAAGTGTGAGTTTTGGCTGGATCACGTAGTCTTCTTAGGACACATGATATCTAGACAGGGAATATCAGTGGATCCAAAGAAAATTGAAGCATTAGTGAATTGGGAACCTCTTAAGATAGTTACAAAGATACATAGTTTCCTGGGTATGGCAGGTTAATATCGTAGATTTGTAGAGGGGTTCTCGATTATAGTTGCACCGCTGACACGACTGTTGAGAAAAAATGTTTCTATCCAGTTGAATGATCAATGTCAGCAAAGTTTTGATGAATTGAAATACTGATTGACCACAGCTCCAGTCCTTACGATTTCTTCGAGTACTGGAGGATTCGTCATTTACAGTGATGCTTCATATCAACGACTTGTATGCGTGTTGATACAAAATGGGAAAGTGATAGCATATGCCTTTAGACAACTCCGACCACATGAAACTGATTATCCAATACATGATTTGGAGCTTGTCGCTGTGGTATTTGCTCTAAAGATCTGGAGATATTATCTATATGGCAAGACATTTCAGATTTTTACAGATCATAAAAGTCTAAAATACTTGATGACCTAGAAAGAACTTAATATGTGACAAAGAAGATGGTTAGAGTTGTTGAAAGACTATGATTGCACAATTGAATATCATCTTGGAAAATCGAATATGGCTGTAGATGCACTCAGCAGAAAGTCGAGTATTGCTATATCTAGTTTACAACTAACATGTATGACCGATTTGATAGCTTTACAAAGCTTGAATACAAATTTAAAGTTAACTGAATCGGGAGTGTTAATAGCAACATTAATGGTTCAACCAATATTGTTAAGAAAGATACAAGCAGCACATAACACAAGATGAAGAGTATATAAGGATGATTGAACAGATTGATCAGGGTATTGAGACCCCATTTCAATTGGTTGATGAGTTATTTATGATTGGATCCTGAGTATATGTACCTGATGTTGAGGGGGTTAGATTGGAGATACTGGATGAAACATATAATGCTCCATATGCTATGCATCTAAGAATGATAAAAATGTACAATACTCTGAAACAACAATATTGGTGGCCCAAAATGAAAAAGGAAGTAGCTGAATTTGTATCCAGATGTTTAGTATGTCGACAGGTAAAGGCTGAACATCAGAAACCAACAGGAAAACTTCAACCATTAACGATACCAGTCTGAAAGTGGGAACGAATAACTATGGATTTTGTGATAGGATTATCATGGATACAATTGCGTAAAGACGCGGTTTGGATGATTGTAGATAGACTGACCAAAACTGCGCATTTCTTATCGTTTAAAATCAGAATCTCTCTTTTACAGTTAGCAGAGTTGTACATACGAGAGATAGTCCGATTACAAGGTATTCCTATTTCTATAGTATCAGATAGAGATCCCAGGTTTACTTCCAGATTTTGGAAAACATTATAGAGTGCGCTGGGTACGAAATTGAATTTCAGCACTTCTTTCCATCCACAGACTGATGGAAAGACGGAGAGGACTATACAGACTCTAGAGGAGATGTTGAGATATTATGTTCTGGAGTTTAAGGGTTCTTGGGATCGGTACATACCATTGATGGAATTTTCTTACAACAATCAGTATCATAGTAGCATTGGTATGGCAGCGTATGAAGCTCTATATGGACGAAAGTGTAGAAGTATAATTTACTAGGATAGGGAAGGGGCAAAAATATTTGAAGGGCTTGAACTTGTGCAAGAAACAGTTGAAAAGGTTGAGCTGATCAAAAGTAAACTAAAAGCTACACAAGATAGACAGAAGAGTTACAAGATAGACAAAAGAGTTATTACGATCAGCATAGGAGAGAAATGGAATATGAAGTTGGCAAAAAGGTGTTTTTAAATTTTTTGCCATGGAAAGGAGTGATGAGATTTGGAAATAAAGGAAAATTGAGTCCCAACTACGTTGGAGCATATGAGATTATAGAGTGGATTGGTCCTTTGGCCTACAGAATTGTTCTACCTACAAAGTTAGCACAAATTCACAATGTTTTTCATGTGAGTGTGCTCAGGAGATATAGGTCAGATCATACCCATGTTATACCAAAATCAGAAGTACAAATTTTAGAAAACCTAACCTATAGAGAAGAACCTGTTCAAATTGTGAATTATAGAACGAAACAGCTAAGAACCAAACAGATTCTAATGGTTAAAGTTCTTTGGAAATGTCATAATCTGGAAGATGCAGCATGGGAAACAAAGGATAGAATGAGAAAAGAATATCCACAACTCTTCACAGGTATATTTTATTTATAATAAGTAATTGCATTGGTATATAGAAACATATAAGATGGATGTCAGTAAAAGAAACATAGAAATGAATTTCGAGGAAAAAATTCTTTAAGGGGGGAAGATTTGTAACATCCTCGTCTTGAAATAAAGTAATTAATGTAATAAGTAAAATGCTTAATAAAAATAAGAATTTATGTGATAAAATAAAGAAAATAAATGATTGAAAACAAGTTTGAGGTAGGTTGATAAAAGGTCGATGGAAGGTTGATGTTAAGTCATTAAGAAATCAAAGGAAGCTTGAAAACCGAGAACTACACGTGGTGAGGGAGGAAAAATGCGTGGTGGGCATGACCACGCATACTCCATGCCCACCACGTGTACTTCTCTGGTTTCTGGAAAAAAATATAAGTTTTGGATGATCGAGAAATCAATCAGAACCTTCAAGATTCAATTTAAAGCAAGAGAGAAGGAAAAGGGAGAGACGAAGAAAGAAAGAGAGATTTAGTGAGGGAGTTAGAGATTTTATAAAGGCAATGGATTCGAGTTATCGAATCGATCATAATCTCAAGCTGGGAAATTAATGGTACAATCGAAACAGGTAATTTTGGAAGTTTATCGTAAATTTTTATGAGCCTTACTAGTTTTTTTGTTGAAATAATGATTGAAATGAATAGAATCGATTTTAAATTTATTGAAATTGAGTAATTAACTATGTAAGAAAAGGTCAAAAATTTCTAGGGTTAGGTTTAGGGTTTGTAAGATCGAGAAGTAAATATAATAAAATGATTAGGACATGCATTATAAGTTTTGATTATAGTGAATTTTCTAGAAAGATTGGTATATGTTATTATAGGACGACAGTGTAGGCAGCCCAGACATGATACCAGTACACGTCAGTCAGAGTATTTTAGTTGACAGGTGAGTAATCTGCTCACTTTAAATACTAGTTATATGATTTATTGATACGATGATTATATGAGAATGTATAATGTATATATGAAGATGTATTTATATGAAAAGATATGATTAGAATTGAATAGCATATTAATATGAAAATGAAAAGTAAAATACGAAAATGAAAAGTGAACAGGTACAGGATATGAAAATTGAACAGGTACGTGAACGCTATATATGTGTGATTTATATATATGTGTGATATATAGGCAGTGGTTATAGATTCACAGCTTTGGCTGTACATGATATCAGTACTAATTACAGCTTCGGCTGTACAGAATCACATCATTGGCTGTACAGATTCACAACTTAGGCTGTACAGGATTACTGGATTTTATATGAACGATATTGTTATAACTATGATTATGGTTGTTAATGAGATTATTGCAAATAAGAGGAAAAGTTAGAATATATTGAATTATATATGATTATTGATTTAAAGATTATTCACTAAGTCCGCAACTCACGCAACTGCGATTTTTTTTCAGGTTCCAGTAGTGAGCTGAGATAGATGTATAGACTTGTCAGTGGGTTGACTGCTACTCCCGGACCATTTTCTCTCTCCTCATCAGAGCAGGGCCTAGGAGTTTGAGAGTTGTTGCATGTTTTGCTTGTTCATATGACATGATTGGTTGATAAAGTGCTACAGATGTTTGTTTGCTGAGATTGATGATGGTTATATATATGAGTTTCTTGTTGTTTGAGATTGATTTGAATGTTGAGGTGCATGTTTATAGATATAAATTGATAATTGCTTGAGAATTGTCGACAGGTTGAGATTGTGTACTGGAGTACAATATGTAAATATGGTTATATCCAGGTTACAACATTATATATCAGTTCTACGTAAAGTATGAACTTTATTTATTCTAGAATAACGGGCGTATTAAGTTAACATAAAGCTTAATCCATGGATATGTTAACTAATACGATCAATGTTTTGAGTGTATAATGGATTAAATGTAAATTGAATATACGATATAATATATATATATGTTTGATACGATCAGAAATAAAAGATTAAAGATGATCAAAGATAATAAAATGTATGTATATTACAAGAAAAGTTTTCAAGTATACGTACTTATAAGATTATATAATTAATTAGTACATGATTATATGGTAGTAAGAATAGGACGTTTTAATTAGGTTTTGGTAGAAGTAGTTTAGGGTTTCCTCTAGTTTTAATCTTGGTTTTTTATGCTTGCGTTTACATTTCTTATGTTTCTCGTAGTCTAAGCTTTGATACACACTCTCCTTTCAATTTTATGTCAAGTTCTTTGTTATTTCCTCTGCAATCAGGTTCTGTTTATGTGACTTCTGATTTTTTTTTTGTGTTTTTATAGGTTTTGTTGATGGATCTCTGTGGGAAATGGATTTAGTAGCTCTTTGTCATTCTCTTTTGTTATTGCCGCACCTTTTTGTTACTTTTTGCTTTGATACATGTTTATTTTCTGTTTTGATGGTGATTTGTGTTGGATTTTTATTGTTTGGATGTTACTTTGGTGTATAGATGCTAGAGTTATTGATTTGTTATAGTTTGTTTTAATATTTACATTTAGATTAATGAAGAACTTACTTTTTGTTTGAGTAATTGTTGATTGAAGTTTCTATTATCAATTTTCAATTACATGTTTTGATTTAGTTGCTTCAATTTATTTTTAATTGCATGTTCTGATCTTTTTGTTTTGATTTTTCACACACTTTAGGATTAAATAGAATTTAAAATTAATTAGGTTAGCTAAAATTAATCTTAAAAATCAATTGGTTGAACATTCTGGCAAACAATTATGACAGGCATGATTTTTAGCATTAATTTCCCTAGGGTACGATACTTGGGTTGAGTTTTTACTCCCCTTTATTACTTGACCGTACACTTGTAAAAATTCGTGTCATTTAGTTTTAGGACGCGTCACACATGCTTACCTTTCATACATGGCTCACAAATATGCTCTTTAGAGTATTTCAACCTAGGCAATCCTCTTATAATTTCATTTTTTGCAAGTTTAGATATCAATGGTAAAGGAGCATGTCCTAGTTTTCTATGCCATAAAGATGCATTATCATCAAGAGTTACCAAGCATTTTTCATTGAATGATGCATCATCATACAAGTTCACAATGTAAGTATTTCCATGTCTTAAGACAAAAAAAGCAATTTTATCATTCTTTGATACAATGCAATGTGTAGATTCAAATTTCACATCATAGTCCATGTCACATAATTGAGAAACACTCAAAAGATTATGCTTAAGACCATGTCTTAAGGCAACAAAAGGTTCCTTCCCCACTTTACCAATACCAATTATTCTACCTTTGTTATTGTCTCCAAAAATCACATAACCATGTTCCTTTGGTTTGATGTCGACAAACAAGCTTTTGTCTCCACTCATGTGCCTTGAACATCCATTATCCATATAACAAGTACTAGGTGGAGCCTTCTGTGAGACACAATTTTAAAATCATTTTTCCCTGATAAACAATAATAATAAAAGAAATCATACAAAAATCAGATCTTAAGAATGAGGAGAGAGAAAATATATACATGCTTTATATACAAAACCTCGGCCCAAAACATTTCATTTTCATAATAAACATAAGCGGAAGCAAATTGTTTGAAAAACAGTCAAACACAAGTTTTGCGTGTATATACATATCTGTACAACAAATGTACAAAACAAAATATGAAAATCATCTCTGGAGCTAGACCTCAGGCGTAAGTCACAGCTGAACTCTGATCACCGCTGTCACTATCCAAAAGCAACTACCTATGATCTGCACATCATTTAAACAATCAAACAAGGGTAAGTATAAAACATACTCAGTAAGTATTCTTAGCTTTATATAGATAAAATGATGTGTAGGGAAAAATATAAATCCGCACTAGGACGTGCCTATCTATTTTCTCCCTATGGCATCTGATTATGCCAGTACAAACATAATCATTTAATTCACACAGATTTCTAACCACACAGGTTATTTACATCTATATCAGCACACAACAACATTTAATACGATCACACAGATTTAATCAACATCCACACAGGATAACATACAGTAAACACGAACCACACAGGTTCTATAATCCACACAGGATTGATGACACAGATCATATTCTCATAAAATAATCTTCCACACAGGAATACAAATCATACAGATCTCATAGCATTATATGAATGAAAATGTATGCAATGTTAATGCTAATGAAAATCCACACAGGATGACCCCGGGTTTTTATCCACCATAGCACATAGCAGTGGAATTCCTCTATCGCACACAGTAGAGGATACCTCTGTACCACACAGGAGAGGTTTTGGACCGCACACAGCTTAGTCCAGGATAGCACACAACACGTTCTTTATCCACACAGGATATCATAGCCACACAGGCATAGTGTCATACAGATGATTATGCAAAACATGAATGTATGAATGACATTCTTATCAATACATAGTATAACTCACACAGAGTAGTTAGTACAAACATATAGTGTATCCATACAGGATCATATAAAACATACCACACAGGTATACACTACTACATAGGTATAAAATATCAACCATATGTCAACAATTTATCAATTGACACATATAGCCATATAGCTATAAAACATAGTATTACACTCAATCACAAAGATTCTTAATTTTTTTTATCCTTTCTTGTATGAAATAATCATACAAATGCGTAAATACACTTATACGTAAGCGTAGATATACTTACCTCGAAGTACGTGCAAAACTTGACAAGAACACTACTACCTCATTATCACACCACTCATCGTACAGATCCTCCTGTACGAAATTAAGCCCTAGAATAATATTAATTACCCATATTTACATTGATTCTACCTTTAGAATCATCAAAACATAAGCATAAACCAAATGTCAACCATTTAGTAACTTTTCTCCATTACTAAGTCTTCTTAATGCAACCAATTTATGTTTTCCAGCATCTATTCAGTTTCTAAGCATCAATTAATCCTAATCCAGCAATCTATCCTTCATTAACTCAAGATTTCTCAAAAATTCCAAAAATTTGAATTTACTCAATCTTGTCCAAATCATGTGATTTTTGGTTTCTTGTTGGTAGATTCATGAACTACAGCAAAACCCATTAAAACCATACCAAATACACCTACTTTTCACATCAATTTCAGTCCAAAAACAAGATTCTTACCGTTACATGACCTAATGAAGAAAACACTTGATTTGAGGATGATTCTGGGATGAATTCGCTGTAATTCTTATGTTTGTAGGAAGATTTGATTGTTAGAAAGCCTTGAGATGATGTTTGGAAGTTGAGAGAACATTTAAGAAGTGTTTAGAAGGTTTTTGAGTCGGTTTAAAATGTTTTCATCCTTTTTAAAACCTGTTCTGACTCCCGATAACGTATGTTAGTGTTTAAAATAACGTATGTTAACCTAGAAATCAATCTAGACATTTTTAGATGAATAACGTACGTTATTCCTCACAATAACGTACGTTATTGTTTCTGTAGTTTACTGCATTATTAAATTTTCATCTGATTCGATTCGAATCGATTCTATTTTAATCTATTTTCAAGGTGTTACACCTTCAATCTTCTTGGTACCTCATTCTCATCACCTGATCGCTTTTAGCCATAAGAGCTAGGTTAGTCTCTTCATTTCTTTGCTCTTCCCTTTCATCATCACTCCAACTAACAATGAAGGATTCCTTCTTCTTCCCTTTGTCATATCTTTCATTGGATTGATGTGTTGATGATGTCCCAACTTTTCATTCCTAGACATAATGCCCCCTCTTGCCATATTTGAAACAACTATCATCATTTGTGTTGTTCCTCTTGTCATCTCCATCATTTCTTCTTTTGTCATTGTTGAAATTCCTTCTTCTATCTCCTCCTCTCAGCTCTTTTCTTTTAGAGTTCATCAATTTCTTAAATTTCCTCAAGTTCCTAGCATAAAGAGCCATTTCCTCATCATCCTCTTCATCTTCACGTGGGTCACTATCACTTTCTTCATAAATAGGTAGACTAGCCTTCATAGCAATGTTCTTTTCCTTTAGTTTTGATCTTCCACCTCTAGTCTTCAAGATAATCTCATAGTTGATCAATAAACCAACCAAAGCATTGAATCCCAAAGTATTGAGATCCTTTGATTCCATAATGGCGGTGACTTAAGAATCTCATTCCTTAGGAAGTGATCTAAGAATCTTCTTGACTTGCTCACTATCACTCGTGATCTTTCCCAAGCTACTCAAACTGTTCATAATCTCTCCAAACCGATCAAGCATATTGTTGATTGATTCTCCATACTTCATAGTGAACATCTTATACTCATGAAGCAACATGTTGATCTTGGTCTCTCTCACTTGGTTGGTTCCCATATGTCCTTTGCACTTGTGCAAGAACCTATGCGATTCTTTTCTACGATGGAAAGTGCACAAAGAATTAGTTTTATAGCCTTTGCATTGATGTAGACCTTATCCCAATCCATCACTATAGTCAAGTTCATTCTTCAAATCACCATTGTCATTCCTTGGAACATAGGGACCATGAATGATGACCTTACAACACTTGATTCCCTCACACACGATGTGTATCTTCATATGGTTCTTCCAAGATGAGTAGTTTGTGCCATCGAAGAAGGGAGGACGTTTGGATTGACATTAAAATCACCAAAGTTTGCTTGTGTCATTCTTGGATCTTTTACTCAAGGAAGTTAATCCTTCAAAGATGAACACCTTGCTCTGATACCAATTATAGAGTCCAAGCAACCTCTAAAAAGGGAGATTGAATAGAGGTTGTAAGAACAATAGAATTTTGAATTTTTTGCAAATCAAAAGTGTGAAGGTGAAGAGAAAAAATGGACACATAATTTAGAGTGTTCGGTGAACAACACCTACTCCACTACCTAAGCTCTCACTTAGTATTTTCAACAATCCACTAAATTTTCTTATTACACTTGATTTCTGGCTCAAGCCACCTTACAAACAATCTAATTTGCTACTCAAATTAAACCAACAAAGCTAAAATAACTCAATTAGAATGATGTTCTAGATGAGATACAAGAACACAAGAGAAATGAGAGCAAAGGGCTTGTGAGACTAATGTGAATCCTTTAGAATACTTGTGTTAGTCTCTCTCTTCTATTGCTAACACTATATATAATTTATCTTGAGTTTTTGACCGTTGGTCTTTGATGCGGACCTCTTCAAGTTACTTTTTAAAGTCAACTTTTGTCCAATGTCAGCATCTCCAGTCAACCGGTCTGTACTGCACTTGAGTATTTTTTATCCTCCAGTCAACTGGTCTTGACATTAGCTGACTGGTTGTAATGTTATGGATATTTTTTGTCGTAAAATGACGATAAATATGTGTTTAAAAGTTAATATATAAAGGTATACGAAAGGTTGATCGAAGGTTGACGCGAAACGATCGACAAAAATTGAAAAACCCTGGAGTTAGCAAAGAACGCGGATTAGAGAGAAAGAACGCGGGTTCGTTCCCACACCGCGTAGTTATTCCCCACCCCGCGTTCTTACCTATTTTCTGGAAAAAAATATAAGATATGGATCGATCAACTGAAAAAACTCAATTTACTTTCTAAAACCAGATTTCTTGCAGAAAGAATAGCAGGGCAGAGCTGAAAGAAAGGGAAAGTGACCAAGTGAAGATTTTTGGTTGATTTTTTTTGAGAATTTGTCATCCTAAGCTAAGGTAAGAAGGATGATGGTTTACTTTAGGTTGATTTTAAGTTGATGGTGATTCTTTAGCTGAGTTTTATGATTAGTTTAGGATGAATATTTTGCT
The DNA here is from genome assembly GCA_948193385.1 of Breynia disticha f. nivosa. Taxonomy (NCBI): domain Eukaryota; kingdom Viridiplantae; phylum Streptophyta; class Magnoliopsida; order Malpighiales; family Phyllanthaceae; genus Breynia; species Breynia disticha. The sequence goes on from CANYCX010145618.1 coordinate 14,433, forward strand.
GGAATTGTTGGATTATAAACTGAAATTAATGGTTTATGTATGAGGAAAGTGTTAGAATGATTTTGGAAGAAGAAAAGATGATGGAAGAGAGGAAGAAGTTAGA
>CANYCX010145623.1:0-15072 GCA_948193385.1 Breynia disticha f. nivosa
AGTGATAAAGGCAAAGAGAATGCTTGTTGGAAGAAGAGTTGTTGGATTTAGTTGATTCAAAATCACTAAAAGATGCAAAAAGGGAGTGCCTTGCTACACCAGCAGTTGCCATGAGTGTGAGAGAGATATAGAGAGAGAGAGAGCGCAAGGAAGCATGGGTAAATTTTAATATGAGGCTATTAAGAAGGGAACTCAATGAGGCCCCTTCTTCGTTTAACTGAAAATGTACAGATTACGTAAAAATTAAAACTGCTTTTACTGAATAAATTAAAGGCTCAGATTTATTTTCACTAAATCGAGTGTTAATTATACTTTTTACATAAATGTTATCGAATCGAATCCATCATCAAATTGACAAAGAAATTGATCTGTCAATATATTAGTCGAATCAGTAATTTATTAATCCAATTGATAATTTAAAAATAATACAAATAAATTATTATGTATATATAAAAATTATTTATTTTTTAAAATATATAAAATCAATTCGGCTCATTGATTTTTATCGATTTAATATTAGTTCACCTGCAAATCAATTTTAATGATAAAATCGAAAGGGATTAGTTTATTATTCAGTCAGCTTTATCTAATTTTTATAACATTTAGTACAGGCCACTGACCAAATGGTGAACGTTACACGCCACTACTTGTAAATAGACTTTCATTTTCGTATGTCAGTGAACAAAGTCGGTAAATTTTACGGTAAGGCTTCGAAGAAGGGACTTTCGTTTAACTGAAATGTATTGATTACGTAAAATTTAAAACTGTTTTTACTGAATAAATTAAAGGCTCAGATTTATTTTAACAGAATCGAACAATCTAAAATTATTGCCTCAATAAATCATAAAAGTCCCCAACAAAGTGGTCGAAAAGGATTTAATTTGTTATATGAAGTGACATTTGCGTAATAATATAGCATGCCCCCACTCGACTATAAATAAATAAAGAGAGGCTTCGTAAATTTTAATATGAAGACTCAAACAAAGGGGACTTAAAGAGTTTTTTTTTAATTTATTAAAATTGTATAAATTATATAAAATTAAAACTGTTTTTAGTAAATAAATAAAATATTAACATTTATTTAAATCAAGCGGTATTAAACCAATGCCTTATTAAGTCCCCTCATCAAAGAAGACTCGTAGTAATTAATTTATTTCTTTAATAATTTATTTTTTAGTAACTTACTTTATGAAAAGTAAGTTAATTATACTAAATAAAGTCTAAATATATGACGCAAGGCAGCACGTCAGAGCCCGCCGCTTGTAGTCTGGGTGAGCGAAGTTTCGGACGATTTTATTTTTACTGGTTGAAATGTGTGGAGGCGGATCTCATAAAATTTCCAGCAAAGGACAGGACAGGATGTATAGAAAATTTCTTACCTCGTCTTGTTTCACCTCACAATCCAAGTAAACCAAACTGTGTTGTGAATATTGACAAGTTACTTTCCAAAAGACGGTGGAAAACGTTCCATGAAATTGAACTTCTATCGGTGCAACTCATTAAGGCAGAATTGCAACAACTAACATAAGGATCACAAAAGGGAATTGTTTTTAACCTCAAACTTATACTTTTGTTACACAAAATATATAACGTTTGCGACTGACTAGTTTTCTGATTCCTCATCAATTACGTGTGGACAGCACCCTAGTAGTGTCCTTCGTTCCCGCACTGACTGAAGGTAGAAAACTATACTTTCATTTAAGAGTCTTCTTCCAAATCGAGGTAACCAATCCGTTGTCGCCTTCTGTCAAAGACGAGTTTGAATGATTCGCGCTCTGCACGTAGTTGTTCTTGGAACACGCTCTTTTTCTTCTTCAACTTGCCGGTGCTTAACGCTGAACCAGGGCTCTCCTCTTCGGGTAAAGGGTTGGATTTCTGAGAAAGTTTGAAGACCATCAATCGTAATATGCACAAGAAACTCTACACTGAGGCACAGTCAATATATCCCCTTATGACCTCCCACATGTTTTTATGCAAACACGACCATTGTTTACAAAATCTTTGGGGAACACATCATCTAATAACATTACGAAGACTAACAACACATTCTTCTCCCTTCAACGTTTAACAAAGGAGGATAACTTGCAAAAGATGCGCAATGTTGATATTATATAAATAAATACTTCACAAAGGTCAAGAACTCACCAAATTGTATCCAGAACCAGGACCAATCACTAAAGACGCAATATTTGCTCTCTTGGCCGCACTTATAGAAAATCCTCTATTGCCAACCTAAGCAACATAAGAAGTAAAAGAGAGAGGGTTAGATTTGCACAAAGGTCTAATGAACACTAATTTAGTTACACCAGCACTACTCAGCATCACAACAAACATGTCAAAAGTAAATTATTGATCTCTCTCAATGTCTACGAAAAATAATTACTGAAAAAATACATGTATAAAGTGAAAAAAACATAATAAAAACAGAATTGCATAATAACTAAAAATTTCATAAAACACAAACGACTATTGTCACCTGGTCACTCCAGTGCACAGATTTTTGTTTCTTTCCATATGCTTGAATCAAACCAGAGAGAGCATTCACATTGCTCCTTGCACCTTCAGATCCTTCTGTATCATCTTCATCTAAATCCTCTGACCATTTACTTTTACCCAACTCCTTTACTTCTTCCAAAGGACGGCCATCAGCATCCCATCTCTTTTCATCCTTTGACATAGCTGGGGTTCAAAAAAGAATACAGTTCAAGTATTCCATATTGGAAATCAGACGATGCATTTTGAGAAACTAAAGCTAACAAATGTCAAATGAATTTTATGCGGTTCCAATCAGGTTATTGTGAAGTGGGAACCCAAATGCAATGGGGTTAAATTGCAGATAACTGCAACTTAATTATAACAATGACATGACTAGCTTCCCCGGGAACTGGAATCAATGAAAACACAGAGATCTGAGCTCACAGAATTTGAAATATAATGAATAGAAGATTTGCACCTTGAAAAGCAATGGCATTAAAGGGAAAATTTCCTTACTCATAATGTTGAGAAAATGCAAGTACAGCACAAGAATTTCGACAAGATAAAGTTAAATCCTTATATTCTAATCCACAGAGCACAATTTTTATATTTCATTTTGTATTTGAATATAATTTAGTATCTCCTCGAAACATATTTTGAACTATCACTATTAGGAAATAATAGAAACCAATAGGGTGGAATAATGTACCCAGAGAATCATCATCTTCAGCAGGATGAGTACTGGTCATCTCAGGCATTCTTTCTGAAAGACCAGATGTATCCTTACCAAGTTCTTCATCTTCAGCATCCATATCAACCTGGAAAAGTTTAACAAAAGACATGATAAGTTAAAAATATACAACAGACATAATGAAGTTCCTTTCTTATTATATTTATTTTTCGGACCCTATTAACCTTATAATGGAAATCAAAGCTAGACCAAATGTGCCAAGTTACTAATAGCAAAGAGGCTAAGCCTACGACAAGGAATAGGTTTCTCCTTAGCAGAGGAAAAGGACAATTCAATGTAATATCAATTTGGTTACCTCTTGAATTCCACTTTCCTTCAGGTCATCTCCACGGAACAACGACTGCCATGTCAATAAAAAAAGAATATTAGCTTTCATGAATGGAATCATCAACATCATAATAGTTTCCCATTTATTTAGAATTATAAAGCAAGTGTTGTAGCTTCTTAAGAAAATTAATTTTGTTTGTTTAGATGAATGATGATTTTTATGTCAGCAATCACAGGAAACTTGGTTTGTGTTCCAGTCCAACAACGATTGGTGGCTCTTTTAAGGTTATATAGATTACGCCAGACGTGAAATCTAAAACCTTAACCATCACCAACCTTGATATCTAGCCTCAGGTAGAGAATTGGAGCTTCTTCCCACTGCCCAGCCATCCTCTCTACTTCATCTCGCGTAAAACCATGGATATTCCGAGCTGCGCAGCCCTGGCATTCCACAAGACTATCAGTATGGTAGCAAAAGGTAAAAGATATTTAACCAATCCTAGATGCATATTTTAAAACTATATGCCAAACAAATTATCACATGGTAAATTAAGAAATTAAAAGCCACAGAACTGACGGAGTAACGGGCTGATTGCTTTTTGAATCAGCTTAAAAACATAAATGTCATCATAAAAAAAATAATAATAATGAAAGCTCACCGCTGGATCTTTATAAGCAGCCTCCAATAAGTAAGCTTCATAGCCTGATCTCTGCAAAGATACAATACACAATGAATAAAGCTGCCAGCAGGGTTACCTACTTTAAATAACAGAAACAACAAAAGCTCTTATACAAACACAATAAATATGATACTCAGATGATCCTAAAAAATTTTCAAAGTTTTCAGAAACCACCATTTACCAACCCAAGAAGCTCTGCTATGGTTAAAGAGTTCAGCAAGCAAATGGAGAGGGAAAAAAAGTATCGTCACAATAAAAGATTGATCTTATCGCAATTCCATTTATCAGAAGCAACATAAATGAGAATATGTAACAGTTTGTTAAGAAATTAAAATTATATTTCAAAAGTTATCTGATATTTCAATGCAGAAGTCTTCCAAAAAAATTTGCAGATATTGATAGACTAAGTTCAGTAACAGCTATTTAGTATGCCATTGTGCATCTCATAATTAGGTCACTGGTAAGGTAACTCTTCTTCCAGAGAGTGCCAATAAAATTAGGCCATTTAGAGTGAAAACCCATAATAGGTCATTGTTGTACGGGCCATTTACAGAAAGAACGAGCACACAAACTTCTAAATAAATTGATACAAATACAAGAAAGTTGACCAAAAGATGATTTTAATGAAAACCATTTTAATACATGTAGGTGGTTTGAACAAATGCAACCTAGAAAATTCACCCAGATAAACAAATGGTATGAAGAAAGGTCTCCTTTCACCAATCAGGAGCTTACTAATAATGCTACAGCCTTTCACCAATCCATCTAGAAAACCAAAGCCCACAGTTATTGAAAGGCAAAATACGAGACCTATGTTAATGTTTGAACTTTGAAGACAAAAAAAAAAGGAGAATAAAACATTACGATTTCTAAGTATTCCAACGTATGTGCTCCGATAAAGATATTCACCAAACACACAACCTAAGACATTAGTTTCTTACCAACCAAATGAAACACCAACTTAAGTAAAAGGTTGGTTTCAAAATGACAAGAAAAAGAAAAGGCCTTTCTTGTTGATTTTATGTAATTGATCATTGTACATACTTAGCTAAGATTTTACTCTGACCACAATGACGATAGTTGACAGGCAAATAAAAACATAATGCAGAGAACATCATAAACTAAGGCTAAGTCACTAAGACATCGAATAGAAAAATAAGCCAAGAGCATATCACTAAGGGGCTGAATATTTAATAATTAAACAAATCCAACCATGATGAAATCCCATTTCCATTTCCTACAAGAAAAAAAATGCCAAAGAAAAAACATTGAATCTATATACTATTGACATCCAACACAACCAAGCACATGAAAGAGAATGTGGACCACAGATCTGAACCTACTCCCATGAATTTGGATAAATAGAATATATATGCTCACAGTTTGTGAAAAGAGAGGAGTATACCTTTGCAATTGCCCAAAACTGAGCAAAATCAGCTACCCGCAGATTGCGGTCATCCACTAAGACGAGGCACATATACCAGCAAATTAGGATCAAATGCCGAACAAAACTGCATCTCCAGTTAGTTAAAATGAAAGCAGTGCACAAGCACTGCATTGCCACTAAATCTATAATCAGACTACATGATTTAAGTTGCTGAACTTCTTATTGGCCAGGCTGGCTGAAGGAGCCTATTGACTAACCTGTTTCTTTAAGCTACGGATTTTTTGGGGGGTAAATGTGAAAAAAAAACTATTCAATTAAACGGCACTAATATCTACTTTTTATTGGTTAATAATCCAATTATGGAGCCTACATTTTAAAGAAGAGACATTGACTCAGTACTGGCAAGGAAAAGCACAGAGGAAACTCCACAACAGGGAAAATAGTAAGCAACCCAATTGCATCGCATAAATGAAACCATGTAACAAAATTGAGACAAAACTGAATAATAAAATTTCAACTTAATCCATCTTAAATAATGCATATACTACCGCCATTAAATTTATTGAAATTAACAGCAGTTAACATGTGATCAAAAATTAAAAGGAAATCAGAATAAAAATTCATACCAATCACAAAATTAAAATTTCCCTCCTCAAGGGTCTTCTTGAATGCTTTTAACATGCTTTCTCGATACACCTAGCATCAAGAATTTTAAATCAAGGCTAGTAAAAATCACAACTAATGGATATTACGATATTCATTTAGCCAATTCATCACATTACCTCCTCCATCTCAGGCTCATAACAATACTCCATCACCCTCTTCACCACTGCTTTCTTGCCTCTTGCCTTAGATTTTCCCCCATCGGTCTCATCAACCTTCTAGTGTGCCCACAGTAACATTTAAAAAAGTAATCCTTTAGCAAAGGATAACAACAAACTTAAAACAAAATAATCAACAGCAATTGCGAACCTTTTCAACCTCAGTCATGAAATAGTCATCCATAGAATGAATACGCGGAGCAACACCCCCATTTTCAACCTCCAAATCCCGTATTCTCTTTGCCAAGTAGCTTTTACCACTGCCCGGAAGCCCCCTTAAAATCACCACGACGTGATCAGGACGTGTTGCCCTATAAGGCTGCTCAAACAAACAAGTAGCGTCAACCACCATTAGTTTATCCGGGGACAACTGCTGTTTCGTCGCAACAACTTGGCCTGTTGGTCTCCATTCCTTGAACAATTCAACCACATTTATCCGCATTAAACCTAATACAGAATACAATACTACACAGCACAACGCAATGCAATGCAATGCCAATACCTCATTATTGTTTAAGTAAGTATTACTCAAATTTGACCCAATTGGGACTGGAAACAATGAAGGTGGCGGAGACGAAGAAGGTGGTGGCGGAGGAGGCTCCATTGGAGGAGGAGGGGGCGGAGGCGTGGGCGGAAGCGGAGGTTGATGTTGGTGATGAGAATACAACGGCGGAGGAGGAGGAGTTTCATTATTAGGGTGAAACGGACTATACATATTACTGCTGACGTCATGGCTGTAATGGTTATGATTCCTCGTCAAGGTTCTGTCGATTAACGGGGGAGAAACATCCGCACCGTGGTCACGAATGAGCTTGATTCTGCGATCGTGGTCATAGCCATTCCAATGGGGAAGACGATTAATCTGGTTTCCAAACGCATCAACCCTAGGTCTTTTAAAACTCCTATTACCATCTCCGTCTGTATTAGAATAATCATTATTATGGTAGTAGCCATTGTCAACGGGCGGGGTATATCCGTAGGGCCGCAGGTAATCAGGAAGATGCTGTGGGGGTGGAGGTGGAGGTGGAGGTAGAGGTGGAGGGTATGGAGGGCAAAATGGGAAATGTACATAGGAACAGGTTGGACAGATGTTGTTGGGGTGTGCTTGTTGTTGGATTGGTCGCCATGAATGGTCCATCTAGTGCTGAGAATCAAACCCTAACGACGAAGATGGTAGCGGTGGAGTCGGGACTTCTGCTTGCTTGTTTCTAGGGTATTTTGGTCACTGAGTGTTCAATGTGGAAGTACCGGTAAATTTATCTGATACACCCGGTTCGACGGATCACAAGCATCCAATCTTCTCAATTCTTACTTATGATTTCAAGTAGGCTGCGAACGAACGGTCCAACCAGACTGCTCGACTTCGAACTCAAGAAAAATTGGTTTGAGTTCGGTTTGTTTACAATTTAGTCTATTTGTGAGCAACTGTTAGGCTCAGAAAGTTAAATTAGTCGGTCTAAATAAGATATTTCATGGTTTGAAAGTTCGTCAATATATTCGTTTCACGTTCGTGAATAAACTTGATTATATATTTATTTTTTTATCTTAATATGCAGTTTTCATATTTTTTATTTCAAATATAATTTATTTAAAAATAAATTATTATCAGAACAAAATTATATTTTTTATCAAATATATAATAGATTATAATAAATTTTACTATATTAATTAAAAATAATAATTTTATTATATAAAAATAAAAAATTATATAAAAAAATAAAAATATTAATAATATTTAATAAATGTGTTAATTTTTAAGTTTACATAAAAAAAATTGTATTTTAATTTTTATTTAGTAAAATTCGAAAATTTTATGAACAAACTTATTAGCTCGCAAACTTTAAACAAACTTGTTTATGAACAAAATTCTGAACTTGATATAAAACTCAGCTCAAACTTGAACTCAAACTCAAAAAATTTTAAACGAACCGAATTCGAATGCTTCAAAACTCAACTCGACTCAACTCGTTTCCAGTTATATATCTTTATCTAGTTCATAGTCCTATATGTTTGTGAAATACGTGATCAGAGACTATGAGATCTTTATGTTGCTGCCATGCCATCTCCTCCCTCAATCCATTTTATAATTATGTTTGATTTTAGTCATTTGACACCCAAAAAGTCAAAATGCAATATTTTTTTTACAAAACTGTTAGGCAGAATAAATTATTTTATCGTTTAAACCAGTAATGAAAATATTATGGGTTAGAGAGTCGATTGTTCCTCTGTATCATCTACTGTCATATATAATTTTTAGTCATTTTTTACAGTAATCTTTTATAACACCGTCCCCTTCACTACATCTTTCTCTATATTATTTATAACTCTTTTATTTTTATTTTTTTTAAAATATTTTTAATTTTGTCACTTTAAACCCAGACCAAAATTGTAAAAGTGAAACCCAACAGAGACTATCTGCCTCATGCCATTTTTTTCATTTTCACAGAAAAACAGTTTTTTTTTTGTCATCTACAAATTGGTTAAGCATTCTCAATACTCTCGTTAATTTTTTTTGCCATTCAAAATGACTATAATAACATATATTAAATATTTTTTAGTTTCATTCAGTTTCAACGTATATAAGATAAGATGCATTGTATATATTTTCTTAATAAATAAGAGAATATTTTATTAAAGACATGCTCGTGCGTTATAATGAATTTTTTTTAATTTAGTGATAAAATATCATATACCTTCAACAAGAGGGGTGAAATCTATTAAGGTAATTTTTATCATTACGAGAGATCTAAATTTGAACTTTTAAATTTGAATGTACTAATTACCACTATCTTATTTTCTACTCTTCTTGTTTCTATGTAAATCTTGTTTTAATAATGGACATATAAATTAAGAAATGTATTTAATAACTACAAAAAACTATTGTGGTATTAGATGTATGCATGAATCCATGAAATCAGCTCTCCTAGCCAAACACAATCATCTTCCTTCTTTTCCATTGTGGTATTAGAGCACCTCCATTAACCTTACCTTCCAATTTTTGCGAATAATAAACAATGACTTCAATAGTTCCTAATCTAGGACAACCTACCATAGATCAGACGAGCCTTAATGAATTGACACATAATAAGCGACAAACTACAACTGAGATGGTGCAAAATACACAGCAACAACTTGATAAGGAGAACGTAGTAACACATGCACATTAGATAAATACAGTGACACAAAGATCACATGAACATGCATCATTTATATCTTTTAAGTCTGGTATATCTACTTCTTTAAATCATGTCTAGATTGTGGATACTATTTCCACATATCACATTGTATGTTCTTTTGCTATTTTTCATTCCTATACACTTGTGCATCATGTCTTCATCTCATTGCCTAAAGGAAATTCCATTCCAGTCTCTCATATGGGACTGTTAGGCTGATTGACAAGTTATTTCGTCTTATTTTCTTCTGCATTTAGAGTAATATCATTTCTATAAGCAAGCTTCTTGATTCACATCCCTTCCATATCGTGATTTTTGATTACTATTGTAAAATTCAGGATTGTCACAATATGCAATGATTGGTTCTGCTATCACTAAAGGGGGGACTTTACTTGTTTAATGTTTTTAAGTAGCAGGAAGAATCCCCTCCACATCAATCTCTTACTTGTCATACAACTAATGATTCTTCCTTATGTTTTGATCTGTGGTATTTCAGGCTTGGTCATATTTTCACTAATAAGACTCAACTACTACATTTTATTAACAAACAGATACCTTGTTCTGCCTTGTCACATTGTGATATATGTCAATATGCAAAGCAAAGAAAATTACCTTTTCCAGCTTGCTCTTTCAAAACAACCAAAACCTTTTAACTTGTGCATATAGACATATGGGGTCCTACGCCTATAACTGGAAAATCTACCCATAGATATTTTCTCTCTATATATAAATGATGATTTTAATTAGTAGACACAAATGGATATTCCCTATGAAATGTAAAAGTAAAATAAGATCATTGATCCAACAGTTTTGTGTGTATGTTGAAAATAAGCTTTCTGCTAAACTACTTTGCATATGTTTTGACAATGGTATGGAGTTTTCTATGTCAAATTTCTATGCTTCCAAGAGAATCAATAATCAAACTTCATGTGTCGAGACACTTAAGAAAAACAACAACGTGGAACGTAAACATCAACACCTATTAAATGTGGTCTGAGCTTTAATCTTTCAGTCAGAAATACCTCTTTCTTTCTGAACAGTTACATGTTGCCTATCTTGTCAACATTGTGCCATCACCGAACATATATAACCAAACACCCTACCAAAAACTCCATAACAAACTACCTTCTTAAGAGTTGCTTTGCACTTTTGGGTCATTGTGTTATGTCACTACACTCTAGAATCATAGAAAACAGTTTGATTCTCGATCCCATAAGTGTGTTTTTATTGGGATGGTTCCAGACACGAAATGCTTCAAATTGTATAATTTACACATTCATCAAATCTTTGTGTCTCCTCATGTTTAATTTTTTGAACACATCCTTCCCTTCCACAAATCTTCAATTACTCCTTCTAATATTACTCTTCTTGGTAGCCCTTTCGATTCATTAGTGGATCCATTTGACTCTACTGTTTTACTTCCTTTTGTCTCTATAGATAGTGTAGCATCTTTATCCTTAAGTCTATGATTAGTAAATAAGTAAAATGATTGATTAAATTAAGCATTGATGTGAAAAATGAGGAGTTGATTGTATGTTGACAAATGGTTGACACAAGAATTTATGGAAGAAAAACCATTCGAAAAACCAACAAAGTACACATTGTAGGACTCAAATACGCGTAGTGGCAGTTGCCACGCGTATTTAAAGTTGACAACGTGTAGTTTAAGTGCAAACAAATGCTTTGTGAGGGCGACTACGTGTAGTTGAAGCTTACCATGCGTAGTTTAGAGCAAATAGATGCGTTGTGGAGATGAGTGAGTGTAGTCATGGTATGACCACACGTACTTTAGGTTGAATCCATATACTTTGTGTTTAAGCAGGAGCTAGAATGAATTGGAAGCAAAGAAGGATGATGAGGCTTCATTTCCTCGTCTATAAAAAGGGGAAAAGGAAGCAGGTGAAGAAGGAAGGGAAACAGGAAAGGAAAGAGAGCGAGAAAGCCGAGAAAGAGAAAAAGGAGTTAGGGCTTGAAAGAGAGAGATATAGCTAGAGAGAGAAAGAGAGATTTAGCACGGGAGATCGGCGATTGGAACAAACTCAGTATTTTGGAGGATTTATACAGATTAAACTGTGAGTAATCCAGACTCACTATTAAATTAAGTTATATGAATGCTTAGACCTGTTAGCGTGTGGATATTGTTGGTAGATGATTTATATGTTTGATTTATAGGTTTGATTATTATGTTTGATCGTTATGTATGGTTTATATGTTTAATTACTATGATTGATAGATGAAACCTTAGGATAAAATCCTAAGAAGGTACAGATAAGCAATTAAGTTACATATATAAAGGAAAATATACAGATAATTCACAGATGATCGCATTTTCATAAATACGATTAATTGATGAAAAATAATAAAAGAACACGTGAATGAATACAGACATATGATTTCATAGTCATATGATGAATCATATTGTAACATGATCACCTGATCACAATCACGTGAATGAACACATGCAAATGATATAATAACATATGTATTGATCACAAAAAACACATGACAATCACATGAATCACAGTCACATGAAAGCACATGAGTACACAGACACAAACACATGATTGTGGTAGTGATACAGTTAGAGGCAGTGATAGGTGATGGTGGTGATTGGAGACAGAAGAATAACGGAGACGGAAGTATTGTCACAATTCAATATAGCACATCATAGTTTACAGTTCACATGTTCACACGTTCATATGGTTCATATGATAATAAGAACAAAGAATACAAAACATAGCAAAAGAATACAGAGATATTATACAGATGATAAAATATACGTGTCCTCACGTATAGAATCACAAAATTCCAGATAATAAATAAGATAAAAGTTGACAAGTAATTATATTTGATTACTCACTGAGCACGCAACTCATACAATTTGTTTCAGGAATAGGTACAAAAGATAGTCCAACAAATGGGTTAGCTGTAGCTCCTCAGCACTTTCTCTCTCTACAGCCAGACATTTATAAATGCTTCCGCATTATTAACGTTAAATGACATGATTATAAGATTAAATATGTAGTAAAAGTATGGATGTTTTAGATAGTCATCCTATGTCCACACAAAAGGATGCACAGGTTCCCTCAGTCATGCGTTAATCCACTAGGCTTTCTCAACCTCCAAGTTATCTCAAGGATTACCAAATTAGTTTGTTGTATGCTAGCTCCACATTACCTGTCTTTCATCATTCCTCTTATACTTTGCATCATATTATTTCATGTGATCTTTTATCGCCTACGTATAAATCTTTTGTGTGTATTATTTCTACAAACTCTGAACCTCAGATTTGTTAGATCAATGGTGATTAACAATAAGATCTTCATTGTATTTTGATAATGTGTAAAATAATGAAATTGATAAAGATTTATTTTAGGTTTAAAAAGGATTTAAATTCAAAGAAAGATGCACAAAAGGAAGTTGAAGACTTTAGGTTGAAGATGTGTTGGTTAATTATGAAACCAAATAAAGATGTTGCTCAAAACATGACTCTGGACATGATTCTACTCAAGCAGGATGAAGATTAGTCGACCAAGTGTAACTGTGAACTCAAATAAGCATTCTGGAATCAATTTTACTCGATTGGTGCATGGTTTAGTCGACCATACTCATATTGGTCAACCAGAAACAATGTTAATCGACTAAGATGGTGGTTATATGACCAAAATGAAGTTTGCAAGTTAAAAAACTCATTCGTAACGGCTAGTTGTGGGAAAAGGTCAAGTTAGTCGACCAAGAAGGATGTTAGTCGACAAAAATCTGAGTCTACTCGAATAAATCATCATAGAACTGCTACATAATCATTATGAGTCAGAATATGATCGTTGGAACTCAATGAGAAGATTGTTAGTCGACCAGAGAAAGGTGTTAGTCAACCAATTTGAAGCAAAGGTATATTAGTCAAATAAAATAGAGATTTAGTTGAGTAACTGGAAATTGGATTCATGGCAAAAAGCTTCTGAAACTTTGTCACCTCGACCAGAACCAAATTAGTTGACCATAGCTAATGTTAGTTGACAAGAATTATGTTAGTCGACCAGAAAAGACAAATGTTAGTCGACTATAAAGTCTTCTGTAGTAAAGATCACTACTTCCAATGTTCCAAAAGTCACCCAACTTGTGAGTAACGGCTATATCTTCAAGAGATGGTATTTAAGACTTCAAAAACTTCAGAAATATGTAGAGAAATATAGAGGAAAACATTCTTAACAGTAAAAAAAACTACCTTGAGAGAGCTTCATTTGAGCTTAAAGTTTATATTCTCATTCTTCATACAACCAAGAGTTGTCTTTCTTAGTTTATAAATCTTTGTAATTTGTTATAAGAGTTCTCACTTAGCTAGAAAGTGAAGTTGCAAGAGTTCTCACTTAGCTAGAAAGTAAATGTAAGAGTTCTCACTTAGCTAGAAAATGAATGTGCAAAGAGTTCTCACTTAGCTAAAAAGTGATACTTAGTGAATTTGGAAATCCTTAGTAGGGTACTAAGGTAGTGGGGTAGGCAAAGTTAGTACCGAACCACTCTAAATTGTTTGTGTTCTTTGTTGCTTTCCTTCATTCCAACAAGTCTTAAACAAAATTTTGCAAAAAGAATCAAAGTCCTATTAGCTCTATTCAACCTCCCTTCTAGAGCTAATCTTGGTCCAACAAGATTTATAAAGAGGATACGAAGTGTGATTATTGGAAGAAGTCTATACAGAATGAAATTCAGGCATTGTCCAGCTATCACACTTGGGATGTGGTGGATCTTCCACTTAGAGTCACTCCTATCAGATGTACCATTCTGGAAAAAAATTTCATATTAAAATAAATGTGAAAATATCAGTATATAAAGATATACGAAAGGTTGACGTAAAGTTGACACAAAATAAATTAATAAAAATCAGAAAATTTTGATAAATTAAAAGTACGCGCGGTGGACACAAAAGTACACGATGTCGGCACGACAACGCTTAGTAAAATCCGAGCACGCGTACTTTGTATAAATAGACGCGTTGTGGAGGCGACCACGCGTACCTCATGGTGACCACGCGTACTTTGTGTAAACATGAGCTGGAGTGAAATGGAAACAGAAGAGAAATGACAAGGATTATTTCTTCGTCTATAAAACAGAAAAGGAAGCAGGTGATGGTCAGATGATAAAAAAAACAGGAGAATTCAGGGAGATTAGAGAGATCAGGAAGGAGAGATGTGGGAGAAGGAAGAAAGAGAGATCTAGGCTCGGGAAATCGACGAGTGGAGCAGGCTCGATATTATGGAGGCTGTGTCGATATTTTCAACTTTGCACGATTTTGAGGTAAGTGTTTATACACTTACTAAATTGATTCGTAAACCTTATTATTTAGGCTTCTATATAATTAATAATAGTTGGACTATAATGAATTGCTGAGATTGCTAGGGTTAGACGAATCAATATTGAGAATGATTCCGTCGTGAATCGATTATATGTTGGTTTGATTATTGTATGAGTTATGATAATGAAAATGGAATGATCTATGTTTGATTGAAATGGATTGAATACC